>APFE030971956.1:123966-149388 GCA_000404065.3 Pinus taeda
AAATCTAATTTAAAAGTGACTTTAAGTGATAAAGTTACTAAAGTCTAATTTCAAAGTGACTTTAATAAAGTCAATGTAAAATTAGAAAGGAAAAGTGACTTTGAAAATAAATGACTAAGTGAGTCTTTATTAAAGTGGGGTGAATTAAAAACTAGAAAGTGAGATTTAAATGAGCATTTAATCTCAGCCCTAGATCTCAATCTATTTCAGCCATTGGATTTAGGGGTTCCCCAAAAGTCACTTAAGGTTAGATTAAAGGAGGAAAAGGAGGAAAAGGTCATTCATTCTTTTATGAGCAGATTGAGAGAAGGAGAGCAAAAGAGGAAGGGAGATTTATGGACAGGGAGGAGAAGGAGACAGCAGCTTGGCACACATTCCATGGCAGCATTTTAGCAAATCCGTACAGCTGAGTTAGCACACAGTGAAAGGCAGAATTTGGACACGGTTTTCTAGAAATCCGTACAGCAAGTGCACAGAAATCGAGGAGCAGAAATCTGTACAACAAGTGTTTGTACCTTGGCACGCAAATCGAGGCAAATCCATACAGCTATATTGCTAGTTTTTTTCTGCACAGAAATCGAGGAAATCCGTACAACGTATTTATGGCAGCTTGCACGCTTTTCTAGGCAGGCCATACAACAACATTTAAAGCTGAAATTGGGCACAAAAATCGAGGCCGTACAACGTTAATTGCTGTTTTGTTTTGCTGTTTGCAAGTTTTTCCAGGTGGCTGTGAGGCACAGAAAACGAGATAAGTTGTAAAAGTTTGCTTGCTGATTTTTTGTTGAATATTTCTCTCACTGTAAAAGCATTTTCCAGAGATAAAAAGGAGCTTTCGAACTAGTTTTCCCCAAGAGTTGTAGGGGGTTTTTCCAGGGTCACCTTAACCAAAAATCACTGTGTTTAAATGTGTTGAATGGTTGTTTGTACCTGCTGATTTTTTATTTCTGCATTTTTCAGCATTCTGTAAAATTTCCAGAATTTGTGTTTTCAGCGAAATTTATTTTCCAGTTGTTGAATGTATGGATATGGGAAAGGGCATTTAACTATTTTGGAGAAATAAGGTGAAACTGAAAACCGGGGTGGGAAATGAAAGATTTTTACATGCTCTAGCCACGAAATTTGGTGGAGAGGTTGGGGGACATGAGATCTCCAATACCCAGAAAGGGTTTGGGCAGATTCTAAATAGATCAGGAGATATTAAAATAATTAATATTTTTAATGGAGTCCCTAAGTCTAAACTTAAGGAAAATAAAATATTAATGTGTATTAATATGAATCTGTGTTAGAATGGTCCAAAAGGCATGGATCAAGCCAGATCTAATCATAGTCGTTGATTAGGGACTTAATCTCGGCCATTGAGATGTCAACAGAAAAAGTAGAAGAGGAGGCTTGAGGGGCACTTGGAGAACACACTGAGGGAGACGAGTCAATTCAATTTCTGAATCGGGGTTTGATGAGAAATTGAAATAGTGGTCTAGAGAGCAGTCAGGAGGCAGCAAGTACGAAACAGAGGGGAGATTAGCGCAGAAGAGGCAGATGTAGAACCAAAGGAAGCCACGCAAAGGCAGTAGAGACAGCACAGAGCCAGAAGGCCCTGCGTCATCCACGTAGAGGTTGCAGGGGTGATGCTGAAGCCTAGAGAGGTTGCGTAGAGCCTCATTAGGCTGACACAGAGGGTTTCAGGCTGACACGATGGGTTTAGAAAAGTGCCAGAAGTTTGTCTATCTGTGGGTAAGCCAGTTTGGCACCCTGTTGTACAAGAAAATTGTTGAATAATAAAATCCTTCCTTGCTGCATCAGTTTTCCCACATTGGGTTTTTTCGGGGACATTAGTCCAAAATAACTATGTCAATAGGTGCATATTTTTGTTTCTGCATTACAATGTGATATCTGCAGCAGTATTTATTTTAATGTTTGTTGAAGTAATTTCATGAATAACTTATGATGAAATAAGTAGGAAAAGTAAATCAGTCGCTGCAGTGATAGAATTTTCACAGAGATCATCCCAACTCATGTCCAATGGGATGGACAAATAAGGATGAGAAAATTAAGGTAACAAAATTGTGTAGGGTAAAATTTACTATCAGTGTTGATTTTATTGATGAAGTAGAATTGGATGTAGTTTCACTTGATGTATGTGCAGTTATGTTTGGGAATCCTTACATGTATATGCGGGATGCAATCTTCATGCGAGAAGCCAACTAGTACCGCCTCGTCAAGGATGGGAAATCATTCATCATCAACACGCACAAAGGTATGTTGAAAAACAACCTACAAACTGATTTTCCCTTGTAGGACTTTTCTCAAACACTTAGTCCAACTCTGATTTGTGTCTCCAATAAAAACTTTTCCCAAATAATGCATTTAAACTTAAACACATACAACCTGACTTTTATGAGCAGAAATACAAATGATTAAAATATGATCTTTAGCAGTGGAAATAAACAGTAGGCATCACACATTTGTCACAAGTATTCTAGGCAATGCCCCTAATAAAGACCCAAAGGAAAAACCAGTGAGAAGAGGAATTTATTATTAAGCTCACAAAGAAAATAAAATTTATGAGTTTACAAAATGTGAAATTTCCAGCAATACAAAGTTGTACTTGTCTCAAAAATCGTGCCAAACAGTCCCTGAATTTTTTGTTGTTGAACCTGCCTCAATTCTCATGTTGTATGGCCGAGATTTGTTGTTGTATGGCCTGCAATAAATGTGGCTTAACATACCTCGAAATTCATGCCATTCTTGCCTCAAATTTCATGCCAAATCTGCTTATTACTTCACTTGAAAATTGTGCCCAAATGCAACCTAGAAAATCGTGCCCTGGCTGTCTCAATTTCTATGCAAAGATAACCTATACGGTTCAGGATTAAATGCATCAATTTTGCCTAGAAAATCATGCCCATACTTAGGTCTACATCCTACTTAAAGGCTAGAAACTTTTTCTAGAAGTGTGTGCCCAATCTGGAGACTTCTTTCCTTGGGATTCATGCCCCCCTTCTCCTTGTTGCTCCTTCTCTATTTTTTCTCATGTCTCCTCTTCCTCCTAAAAAAAGTGTGCCTTTTCACTCTCTCTTTATCCTTTTATTTCTTTTTAATGACCAAAATCCCTAACCCTAGATCTCAATGGCTGAGCTTAAATCTCACCATCTCAAGATCAATGGTCATGACTTAATCTTACATTGGGCCCACTTAAATCACAAGTGACCCAACTTCATAAAGTCACACTCACTTTATAAAAAGTCATTTTTTAGTCATTAATTTAAAAGGTATACTTTCCAACTTTATAAAATCACTTTTTAAAGTAAAATGCCTAGAGAGTGAAATATGCTCAATCACTTCTGCATGCTAGGCACCGCCAATGCAAAAGTACCTCCCAAGCTACAAAAATTAACACTCCCTCTTAGCAAGGGAGGTACTTTTGGCACATCTACAACCTAGATCTCTCTCCAAGCCCATCTCATCATCTGTAGTTGCTCCCTCTACATCTGAACCCTGTCTTGCTACTTGCCCTGAAACTTGAGCTAAGAACCTGCCAGAAGAAACTATGCTCTGAGGAGTCCCATCACACTCTTGAGCCTCTATCAATGCCTTGTCATACTGAGTCTCCTAATAGTATTAGAAGAATCACTTTTCCTAGTTGTCTATCCACTAACTAAGACTGATATTGTATCCAAGATCCCTCGGATACACCCAAAGGTTGCCCCAACAACCTTTATGACTGCGCCTGCGTGATGCCAAGCACTAACGTTGTAGTTAAGGTCACTCCTTCAAAATATAGAAGTAAATATCCATCCCAGAACAAAACTCTATATCCTTCATCCTCCAAGGTTGGCACTGAGAGCAAGTGTATGATCCGTCTTAAAACAAACAACATCCCTGTCACGTCCAAAAATCCTCTGAGTTTGTCTCTAAAACACTGCAAAACACTGACTTTATCCCTGTCATGTGACTGGATGCTCTATTGTCCACTAGCCATAGCCCACTGCCCTCATACATGGAAGTATTATTGTCTGAATATAGGCAATAAGAGAAAATTCTTTCTCAATTTTCTCAACGAAGTCATCAATCTTAGTTGAGGCTACCACTGTTGTCTGCTCCTCCTTGCATGGACACTATCTCACATAATGACCAGTCTTGTGACATGTAAATCATTTCACCTTGCTTACGTCCTTGACAGAAATAGATTCCCCCACTTCCCTTTACCTTTTCCCTTTGCAGTAAGAGCAACATTCTCCTCTTCTCCCCCACCACTCTTGGCATTTTGCCTTATCTCCTCTTGATGGAAATCATCCCACATTCCTTCCCAATCTAGAAAATGCTCACAAGCCACTATCCCATCAATGAAGGCATCCCACTCCTTGGCAAAAACATTCATGTTGATCTAACCAGCTGCTCATCAAAGATGGTTTCTCCCATGGCTGCCAACTCATCTCACTTGAGTGATCTTAGTGAGGTATGGGGATACAATGTCAGTTTTGGTCATCTTAGTTTGCCTTAGTTTTTCCCGCAACACCATCTTCATGTTCTCATTAGTGCTGTGAAAAAGTGCCCACATCTCAGACATAAGTCTTCCCCGAAACATGAGGAATAAGGTGGTCTTTAATAGCATCTAGAAGGTGCCTCTTGACCTTAACATTCATCTTGTTACAATCAGCCAACTGTACTAGATCAGTGGGTATTGTCATTGCCATTGCCTTCTCAACAATGTCCCACAACTCAAACTCAAGAAGCACCAATACAAACCTCTCCTTCCATGGGCTAAAATTATCAGCCCCATTTAGCCTATCCTCCACCCTCAACCCCATTGCCATTGACATGCTCAATTGACCAAAAATAACTTTTCCCTTCGCTTTTTCCTAAGACAACCCCTTGCAATCCCTGTAATACCACTGTGTCAAAAACTGTCCATTGTCCTTCCAAGTCCCAACTTTGATACCATGTTGAAAAACTACCTACAAGTTGATTTTCCCTTGTAGAATTTTGTCAAAGACTTGGTCAAACTCTGATTTCAGTCTCCAATAAAAAATTTCACAAATAATGCATTTAGACATAAACAAACACAATCTTAATTTTATGAGCAGAAATACAAATGACTAAAATTTGATCTTTAGCAGCGGAAATAAACAATAAGCATCACACATTTGAGAAAAGTATTTTGGGCAATGTCCCTGGAAAAAACCCAAAGGGAAAACCAGTGAAAACAGGAATTTATTATTGAGCTCACAAACAAAAATTTTGAGTTTACAACAGGTGAAATTTCTAGCAATACAAAACTATACTCATTTCGTAAATTGTGCCAAATAATCTTTGAATTTTCTATTGTTGAACCTGCGTCGATTCTCATGTTGTACGGCCCAAATTTGTTGGTGTCTGGCTTGCAATAAATGTGGTTGAACAAACCTCGAAATCTTTTCCCTTCTTGCCACAATTTTCGTGCCAACAATATCTGTTACTTGACTTGAAAATCATGCCCAACTGCAGCCTACAAAATCGTGCTCTTGCTGCCTCAATTTCTGTACAGAGATAACCTGTATGGTACAACAATATATGCATTGATTTATGTGCCCTTCTTTTCCTAGAAAATCATGCCCATACTCAGTTGTACAACATGTTTAATGGTTGGAATCTTCTCTTAAAAGTGCATGCCCAATTTGAAGACTTTTCTACGTAGGATTTGTGCCCTTCTTCTCTTTGTTGCTCCTCTATTTTTTTCTCCTTAGTTCCTTTCCTATCTTCTCAAAAAATTGTGCCTTTTCACTCCCCCTTTCTCCTTTTATTTCTCTTTAATGACCAAAATCCCTAACCCTAGATGTCAATGGCTAAGATTAAATCTCACCATCTTAAGAGCAACGATCATGACTTAATCTCACAATGGGCCCACTTAAATCACTTAAGTGACCCAACTTTATAAAGTCACATGCACTTTATAAAATGTCACCTTTTAGTCATTAATTAAAAAAGTACACTTTCCAACTTTAGAAAATCACTTTATAAAGTAAAGTGCCTAGAGAGTGAAATATGCTTGGTCACTTTTGCATGCTAGGCATTGCCAATGTAGAAGTACCACCCAAGTTACAAAAACTAACAAGGCAAGTCCAAGATTACACTAGTAAGTGCCAACTAAACTAACTAATTGATCAATTCTAGCAAGAAATACATTTTACTATTCTTAAGAGAATCAATCTAGCGAGGAGTCAATAAGAGCACAAGCATCCCTGGAGGGGTGTGCTAAAGAACAAAGGCAACAAATGGAAGATTTATTACAAGCATACAGAGAGAGTGCTCTAGAAGCCTAAAGGGCTACCACCCATGAGGGAAGTGAAGGATGAAATCCAATCACTGTCAAACTCTCCATTGCCAACCACAGGGTTGCACAAACAATATGTTCTAGAAGCAAGCAAAGTGTAGAAGCAGTTGCAGCAGCTGCAAAAGCAAGGTATGACTTGACCAAGTACCTCACCTTGTGGGTCACCCATCAAAATCATGCCAAAGAATTATGGGACTTGACGAATGTGCATCGATTACACTCAAGAACAAGGCGCCCTGCCCAAGATTGATGATCTATAAGATCAGTTGCAAAAAGTGAAATATTTCACCAAGATGGATTTAAAATCGGGGTATCACCAAGTTCAAGATAAAGAAGAAGACACCTAGAATACAACCTTCAAAACTAGGAAAGGCTTATATGAGTAGTTAGTCATGCCATTTTATCCATGTAATGCACTAGCTACATTCATGAGATTTATGAATGATGCACTGTGTCGTTAATATCTAGATCCATTTGTTATTATTTATTTGGACGATATATTAGTTTATAGTGCTACCTGGGAGGAGCACATTTCACACTTGATGCAGGTGCTAAAGACTTTGAAGAAGCACCAACTATTGGAAAATATCAAAAAATGAGTTTGCAAAACAATCAAGGGTTTATTTATGTTATGTTATTGGTGGAGAGAAGCTCAAGACAGATCCTAAGATGGAAGCCATCATGAAGAGGTTAGTGCCTACAAATGTCTTTGAAGTCAAGATTTTCATTTGGGCTATCCTAAACATGAGAAAATTCATAGCTTCATTCAATAGTAGTTGCACCACTCCACACCATAACAACCAATAGCAAGAGTTTCCAGTGGGGGAAAGGTCAGCAGAAGGCATTTGAAGAGTTGAAAAGGAAAATTAGTCAAGCATCAATTATCGTGTTACCAAACTTGCAGCAGCTCTTCGAAGTGGAGATAGATGTGAGTCGGTATGCCATGGGAGCAGTCTTGATGCAGAGAGGAAGGCTTGTGTTACGATTCTGAAGCATTTCATGGGGCAATCGTCAACCACCCTACCTATGACGAGGAGCTCTATGCTTTGGTACAAACTGTCAAAAAGTGGAAACACTATCTGATGGGAAAGGAGACCATCGTCCACACAGATCATTAGTTACTATAGTACCTATAGGCCCAAAGTAAGCTACAACAAACTAGACACTACAAGCGAATGGGGTTCTTATGACAGTTTCATTTAGTCATCAAGTACAAGAAGGGCAACACAAACAAGTTGGTCAACATGCTTTCAACGCCACCCACATCAAAAATAACAACTTTGGGAACTGTAATGCACATGGAGCATTTCACCAGATAGAGGATGACGACTTCAAGGAGGTGTTTCAACAATTACAAAGCTAGATTCATGCAGGCAATGGTGATAGTACAATTGACTACCATCTCCAAAATGAGTTACTTTATAGGTTGGACAAGCTTTGTGTTCCTAAAGGTGAGTGATTGAAACTAATAAGAGAGACTTACACCTCCAAAGCTGCGGGCATTTCAATATTAGGAAGATAGTGGACAATTTACAGAGGTATGTGCACTGGACCAGAACGCAAGAAGATATAGCAAGGTTCATTAGAGGATGTATGCTTTGTTGTACCAATGAGCCTAGTAACATGAAACAAGGTCTATACCATCCCTTACTTGTACCACTCATCTTTGGAAAAGCATTTCCATGGACTTCGTGGGAGATTTACCAACAACCAAGAAGGGATATGACTACCTATTCATGACAGTTGACAAGTTCAACAAGATATGCATTCTCATGCCCTATAAAAAGGCCATCAGAGGACAAGAAGTAGCCAACTTGTTCTTTGAACAACTCTTGGTACATTTTGGGATATCAAGTAGCATTATTTCAAATAAGGACACCAGAGTTTTGAGAGCATCTTGGACTACATTGTGGGAGAAGATGGACACAAAGTTGAAGAGGCCTATAGCATTCCATCCACAAGATGATGGACAACCAGAGGACAACCAGAAGTAGTCAACACAGCTTTGGTGCATTTTTCGAGTGGTTACAATCAGAAGCATCCAAAGACTTGGGATAAAAATATGATATATATACAACACTCTTATAACAATGCAACCCACACTTCTACTGATAAGTCCCCATTTGAAACTTGTTTTGGATATTTGTGACCTTCACCTTTGGATGTTGTATATGGATAGCAAGGAAGAGTGAGGAAGGATGCATTAAGAGTAGAAAAAATTGTTGAGAAAAGTAGGCAAATCCATTTGCAAGTATAGAAGACACTGAAGAAACCACATGAAAAGTACAAGGCTGGTCATGATTAGCACAGAACGGAGAAGTCATTCAAAGTGGGAGACACAATATGGCTATAGTTGAACAAGGAGAATTTATAGGGTCTTGGTAAGAAAATCAAGGCTCTATGATATCGTCCTTTCGAGATACTAGAAAAGGTGGGAGATAATGCCTACGACTCAATATATCCCCATACATGTGCATTTATTTAGTGGTGAATGTGGAAAATCTCAAACTCTATGAGCCTTCCATGTTGGATCAAAAAGAGGAGTCGGTTCAATTACCCCTCATGTTAGCAGGGTTAGATACAGATCATTGCAACACTTTTCACCACCATTGTAAGCCCAAGGTCACAAGTCAAAAGCCTTGCAACAAACATACGAGGCCCTATTTTAGGTGTCCTTTACTTGTTTGGTCAAACACTAGTTGGTCTGTTTGGGATCATCTCTAGTTCCTCTTGTCTTGCATATGATTGAATGGCCTTAGGTGGGCTTACTTGGTAACTCATGTTTGTATGGGAGCATTCATTTGTATAGGTGATCATTAGTGTATGGGCCACTCTAGCCTGCATCAAAGTGCACCTATCTTACTACATGGTTATGAGTCTGTAGGTGGCCTTGGCTTTGGTGCAATATCCATCAAATGGTTGTCATGCATGGCAGTCTCACATAAACAACTTTTCACAGTACCCGAGGTAGTTCATGTTTCCCAATGCAAAGTGGTCCTAAAAATTATAAAAGTCAACTTGGTCTCATTTGTCCAACATGATGAGAGGATGACATGCCACATAAAAAAAATAAATAAATAAATAAATCTATGAACAAAGGCATTGGCAAGTTACAACTGGTCAAAGGTGGTCAAGTAGGTCATACAAGTTTCCAGGTGGCAAAACAGGGTTAGTGTTGGGTAGTTGGTAAATGCATTACATCAAAAGTGATCTTTAAAACAAAAGGAACAAAACCGAAGTCTCAAAATCATTAAACCCTAAAGACATTAGATAACCAATACACTAGACTGATGACATGGTAGGGGCAGTGATGATGTGGCAATGTTAGATAGGAAAAAATGAAGGCATACCCAGTTCAGATCAAGGCAAGTTACAACAAACCTAGGTGTCAAATTGGTCAAAATCATCAAGGCATTGGGGATCTCAGTCACAGGGGGCTAATTTGAGTTTATTATAGGAGAAAAGTCAAGTGAACTAGTTGTTGTGAAAGTCAACTAGCCATTAGAAGGGTCATGTTGGAAGTTGGAGGTACCTTGGATCAAGAAATTAGTAGAACCCACAAACTAGTTATTGTGAAGTTAAAGAAGCATCTCAAGAACCAAGTTGAATTCTCTCCCAAGCAAGTCAAATTACTATGGACCAAGTCAAGTCCTCAAGGACATTGGAGAGGGACGTTGGGCTACTTATTGGTACTATCCTTCATGTTTGATTATTTCAGACCACAAGAAAAGGGAATCTTGGACCCAATTGTGCTCTGTGGGAAAATTTATTGTTGTAATGTAATACTTTTTTAAAAATACTATGTCTCTGACATGTGGATGACTAGCAAAAAATTATTTCAAGAGAAAGAATCCAACTAGTTGTTATCTAACTGCGAGAAATATTTTTATAAAAGGCTACCTCCCCTGTAGCAAAAGGTTGTGGTTGTCTTATGAGATAAGAGCCATCAATAAAGAAATTTCATTTGCAAACCTATGTTCATTTTTTCACTTTGTGGATTGATTTTACTATTGTTTATTTTCTTGATTAATTGTTGTATCTGTGTTTTGATCTAATAATCTTTCTAACAAGTATGATTATACAAAAGCTAATGAATTGAGCCATCGAAGGTTCTACATTGTCACATGGAGGAGGCGAACAAGGGATCAATCTTGCTTTGTCGTTTTGTTTGCAGGTGGGCCGTTCCAATAAGGGTTTAACCATTCCAGCAAGAAGTTTCAACGAGAAGGGAGTTTGTACATCATCTCCCATTTGAACCAAAGGCCGGAAAATGACATGCTAGGGGTGTTTCCCAATTGTGTCCAAAAGTGGAAGGATTATTAACCCACTTCACTGACAAAGTGCAATATCAACTTAAAGGTGTGTGTTTCACAACACAGCGAGTGAGGTATATTTGTTTTGGTATTTGCTATAAATCGCAACAACCATTCTATTTCAAGAAACACAAAACCTTTTATTTATTTTTTGAATTAGGAAATTTTACTTGTTGATTTTTAATTGTCATATCAATAAAAACAAGCCTTTACCTTGGGATACTGAAATCAATTTAAAATCTAATCCAAGGTTAGATACATTGAAGTGGTAATATTATTGGCTATCTTTACCCTTGTGTATCTAGTGATTTTAGTTGAGATCTAGACATTTTACTGATTGCAACTCAAGAAATTTGCAACAAATATCAAGCTAAGTAACTGGATTCGCCCCGTTCCCCCCTCCCTGTGTCTCCAATCCCATGTGTCAGACATGATTCTCAAGGGACACATGTCCGATTCGTGAGTTGAAAATATCCGAACACTTGGGATTCGCTAAGCTCGTGAATCCTATTCACCCGGTAGTGTGTCCTGAGTTCGGGACACGTGTCCCTCCAAAAATGTGCATCGCAACTCCTTAAAACCCCGATTTGGGTCGCTTTCTCTTCATTGTTGTGTCCCTCTCTTGTTGTGGGTGTGTGGGAGTGAGTAGCAAAGGGTTTAGGAGCGTTGTGGAGGTGATTCAAGCAACCGGTAAGTGCATTTTGCTTCCATTTTTTTCCATTTTTGCTACAACAGTTTGCCTATCCATTTTGTTTACATGCTAGTGCAATTTTTCCTTTATTTTTTTATATCATTCATGGCTCAATCAAGGGTAGTAGGGAAGGGGCAAAAGAAGGGGAAGAATGTCCCCATTGGTAATGACCCTCCTATTCCATATTCATTAGGGTCTGCTATTGCTCCTTCTATTGGAAGTGGGGCTACAACAACAGCTTCAAATGTTGAGGGAAGAATAAATTTAGAAAGACAACAAGCTCAAGAAAGTAAATATCCCTTGTCGAAGTATGTCACAAGAGATCAAGGGCCAAGCAGCAAGTTAAAGGGAGGCGGAAATGTTCTTTGGACATGCAGCTATTTCAACAGTAATTCAATGGCACTTATTTCCATGTGAAAGTGCATTTGTTGGGCTTACCAGGTTGTGGAATTGGAGCATGTGCAGATGTGTCTACAGCTAAGAGGAAAGAAATGGAAAAAGAGGCCAATGCTGGTGTGGCAAGGGTGATTGCATCATCCAAAAAATTAAGAATGAGGATCCCCTTCCATTCTTGATGAAAAGCAGTAGCAAATCTCCATTTGAGAGTTTTGGTGGAGGTGTAGGTCAAGCAGCAAAAAGAAAGGCAGTGGCACTTGGTCCAATGGACAAGATATTTCAGCAATAGAGACAAGAAGAGCTTGATATAACCATTGCCTTCTTTTTCTATCTAAACTTCATATCATTTAATGTTGCACAATCATCTTTATTTATTGAGTTTTGTCAAGCTCTAACTCAAGGGGCTCCATAGGGGTACGTGCCTCCTGGGTTAGAGAGGCTTAGAACCACATTATTGACTAAGGCAAAGAAAGAGGTGGATAAAATGCTTAAGCCTATTAAATCGGCATGGCCAACATCTGGGGTTAGTATTGTTTCTGATGGATGGGCAGACCCAGCACGCCACCAACTCATCAACTTCATGGTGTCCAAAAGAGGCCAATTCCTTTGTGGCTTATTCTGTATATTGGTTGGAGAGTCCGGGGTTAATTTTCAAGAATATCTTGAGCACTACAGGAGGCCCTAGCAGCAAATCTTATCACCCAACAACATATTTCTAGGCACTCTTTCCAGCACCTAATTGTACCCTCTTCAGATTTTAATAAAATGGCTCAATAGCGCAGTTTTGGTGCATTTCTGTGATCTAATTCGTGTGTTTAAATTTTATGGCTTTTTGTCTATGTTTGCTCTGCATATTTACCGTAAAATTTCCCTAGGAATATTATAGTGGTATCTGAGCTCATAGACTTGGCTGAGCCTGTGGGAGTAATGCAGCCTATGACACCAGAGGACAGGCAAAACATCACATACTTGAGGCAAAAGTATAGGAGTAGAGAAAGAGAGTTGGAAATTTCCCTTGATTTGGAGGCACGTGGAAAGACGATCGTGGTAACAGTGATGGGGGAACCAAGGAGTGAGGAAGATGCAACATTCGATAACCACTTGAAGGCTTTAAATGAGGTGGCTAGGGGACAGAAGGAGATGCTAGAGGAGATCAAGCAGAAAAACAGGGACAAGGACCTCCATCGTGAGTTCCTTTTGGAGAGACATCGGGAGCCTCACAGCAGTATGATCATCCTTCACCAGTCACTCACCCACCAACTTATAGTGGGCCATCTAGAACCATGTCGCCTGCTTTCTTACCATCAACACCCAGTGAGCATGGGGGACCGAATAAGCCAATTCCCATGGGGGATTTCTTCAGGGAATGGCAAGCCATGGGGGAAGATTTCAAAGCGGCCATATCATTAAGAGATTATTGTCAGAGAAAACAGAACGAGAAGGGCAGGTACAATGGAGGGCAGAATTCGCAGAACGCAGAGCTACATCGCACTGTTGGGAGAATATATGTACCCACATATGATGGCTCTTCCAAGAGCACAGTTCGAGCTTGGGTGGAGAAGCTGGATACTTATTTCTAGCTTAATCGGATGATAGAGATGGAGGCCATCAAAATGGCTACCCCACACTTGGAAGGGGAAGCACATGAGTGGTGGTTTCATGGTCTATCCACATTGGGACATGCCAGTGTGACTTCATATGAGGACTTCACCCAGAGAGTGGTGGAGCATTTTGATAGGAGGGATCCGGAGGCTCACTTCAGAGAGTTGACTCAACTTAGACAGACAGGGCAGCTAGAGCAATACATATCAGAATTTTTTAGGGTTTCAGTTATGGTGCCAGATCTCTCAGAGGCTAGGAGGGTGTACACTATCATAGAGGGGATGTTGGAGCCACTGAGTGGACTGGTGAAGTCACGCAGACCCTTGACTTTACAGAGATAGTGACTTGTGCTAGGGACTTGCAAGGGGCCATCCCCAAGACCAGGGCACCTTTTTCCTCACGCACTCCCTACCCATAGAAGGGAGGTGACCCCAAAGCCCCACCACTGAGAGCCAACCAAGGGCATGGACAGATGGATGAGGAGGCCCGGAGAGACCTCCAAAGGTGGAAGTTGCGTTTTACCTGTTAGGAACCATGGGCTCCAAGTCATAGATGTGTAGCGTGCAAGGCCTACTACATTGAGGTTTTCTCTAACAATGATGGGGAGGATGATGCGTACTTGGAGATGAGTGGAGATGATAGAGCAAGGCAGGCAGATGAGGGGCCATCACCACCACCCCCACTAGTGGGAGCTACTTTTGCTCCATCAAGAGGGGTCCTTGCATCTCTACATGGGGTACCCAAGTTTTTGAATATGAGGATCAGGGGCATCGTGTTTCGGTTTTAGTAGACAATGGGGCTACCCACAACTTCATTGATGCACAGATGGTTCGAGGAGGGGTATCACAACCAAGGAGTTTGAGGGTTTTTTTATTCTAGTGCCAGGTGATAGAACCAGGTAGTGCACACGGTATGTTCTAGCTCTAACAGTGACCATGGGGAACTACTCAATGACAGATCACTTCTTCGTGGTAGATGTGTCGAACACCAATGTGGTGTTGGGTGTCCAGTGGCTCTACTATCTTGGCAGAGTCACTACTGATTGGAAGAGGTTGGAGATGGAGTTCGTAGGGCTAGATGGCAAACCAATTTTGCTACGGGGTATGAATTCCTACCCTCCACAGACTGTTTCGGGCCACAGGATGGAGGCGGATTTGAGACATAGGGACATTGAGTGGGCTGTGGAGTTGAGGATTTCAGAGGCTGGAGGTCAGACCAAGCCACCACACCCAGATATATAGGCCATTTTGGACAGGTATCCGTAAGTGTTTTGAGACATATTGTCAGGTCAACCACCTAACCAAAGGTTTGAGCATACCATTAAGATGGAGTCGAGGGTACAGGCAGTGATCACTACTCCTTATCGACATCCCAAGCATACCGAGATGAGATAGAGAGGGCTATTCATGAGTTGCTTTCACTTGGACACATCAGGCCCAGCTCTAGCCCATTTGCTTCATTAGTTGTT
This sequence comes from Pinus taeda, assembly GCA_000404065.3. NCBI lineage: Eukaryota > Viridiplantae > Streptophyta > Pinopsida > Pinales > Pinaceae > Pinus > Pinus taeda. The sequence goes on from APFE030971956.1 coordinate 138,750, forward strand.
CTAGTGAAGAAAAAGGATGGGTCCCTACGGATGTAAATTGACTACAGGGTCCTTAACAAGAAGACCATGAAGAATCGCTACCCTATCCCACGCATAAACGAGTTGATGGACGAGCTGAGGGGGACGAAATTCTTCACCAACATTGATCTGCGCTCAGGGTACCACCAGATCAAGATGAGGAACAATGATGTCCCTAAGAATGCTTTCAAGTGCCATTATGGGCACTTCGAGTTCCTGGTTATGCCCTTTGGCCTAACCAACACACCAGCCACTTTCCAATCTTGCATGAACCACTTGTTTCGTATGTAGCTGTGGAAGTTTGTGTTGGTGTTCTTTGATGACATCTTGATCTACAACCGGACATGGGAGGAGCACTTGCGGCACTTAGAGACAGTGTTGTGCATATTGAAGGAGAAGAAGTTCTATGTGAAGTTGTCGAAGTGTGAGTTCGACTTGACAAAGATGCTCTACCTAGGGCACATCATTGGGGAGGACGGAGTTAGGGTCCATGAGGAGAAGATCAGGGCCATCCGGGATTGCCTGAGCCCCGGAATGTGACAGAGTTGAGAGGATTTGTGGGCATTTGCACTTACTACAGGAAGTTCGTAAAGAGCTTCTCTCAGTTGGCAGCACCCCTCACTGATCTGACGAAGAAGGGGGCTTTTGGGTGGGCATCTACAACGCAAGAGGCTTTTGATCGCCTCAAACAAGTCATGAGCAGTTGTCCCATATTGCCACTTCCAGATTTCACCCAGCCCTTCGTGTTGGAGTGTGATGCATCTAGAGAGGGTATTGGCGTACTTTAGATATAGGGAGGGCACCCCATAGCTTTCAAGAGTCAGAATCTATTGCCTCATGAGAGGTTGTACTCTATTTATGACAAGGAGATGTTGGCCATCATGCATGTGCTAGCCAAGTTCAGACAATACTTGGCGGGGATTCGGTTCAGACTCAAGACCGACCACAACAACCTTAAGTTTCTCTTTGAGCAAAAACAGTTGCAGGAGAGGCAACAGAAGTGGGTGAGGAAGCTCCAAGCGTATGAATTTGACATTGAGTATGTCAAAGGGAAGAACAACATGGTGGCAGATGCGTTGTCCTGGAGACCGGTTGCGCTTTTGTTGATGAGCATGGCCCTGGATTGGAGAGTGCAGTTACTAGTAGAGTACTCCAAGGACTGGTTTGCATGTGAGGTCCTTGATGGGGCAGTGACAGATGATCGGTACAGGGTGGTGAACGAGGTGATTTACTACAGAGACCAGATTTACTTGGTGCCTAACTCCCAATTGAGGGAGAAGATTTTGCAAGCTACCCATGACTTGCCACTAACCAGGCACCAAGGGTTCAAAAAGACTTACAGGACCATCAGGGAGCGTTTTGCGTGGAGGGGGCTGAAGGATGACATTCAGAGGCATGTTGTGAAAAATTCTGAATCTACACATGAGAAATCCTACTGCAATCACTAGTTTATCATCTCCTACTTGTTTTTATATTCAACAAGTTATTTAATTATTTCAACAGCGTTGAAAACACTATTGCAGACTACACAAACATACAAATCATGAACTGAAAATAGAACAAGACAAATACACAAGGGACACCATTATTTTTGGACAAACGTCCCAGGAAAAACCCAATGCGGGGAAATCAGTGCAGCAGCTCTGAGGGTTTTCTATTATTATGCAGAAGTTTTGAATACAACTTTGGATGCCCTCTCAACTATCTAGTTACTGAGATAAAAATATACTGCAGAAACCTAAGTGAGATTACCTCACTTCACCCGGCAAAATCTCTTTGTTCCAGTAACTTGACTGTCTATCCCTGGCTACAACTGCGCTGCCCCTTCGCAGTAGCTGCGTGGAGCACATTGGGACACTCCGTCAGCACTGCGCTACCTCCTCTGCCTCTTGGAGCTCTGATGTCAGCGTTCTCAGTTGATCCTGCTGCTCCCCAGCTGAATTCAGACTTCTGCTAGAGGGTGGCTCTACCCCTGCGCTGGCACTGCGTCAAGCAATGCGTGGGCCCTCATGACCCAGTGTCGTCCTCCCTGGGTCTGCGTTGCCTCCTCTGGTGTCTCTTTGCCTCTCAATGTTGTGTATTCGAGGTCCCGAAGAAGATCCTCCAACCTCAACTATCCCTGCCCCTCTGCTGCAACAGATCACTTGTTCAATTTTCTCAGCAACCCTTGCCCCAAAAAAATCAAACTGATTGATCTCTCAAGTGTATCTCCAACTGACCCTCAAGCCTCCACCGAGATTAAGTCCCTAATCAACGGCTAAGATTAAAACACTTGATCCTCGTCACTTAAAAGTTTCTCACCCATATTCTTATTAATACCCATTAATATTTTTATTTTCCTAAGTTTAGACTTAAGAACCCATTAAAAATATTAATTATTTTAATGAGTCCTCATCCGAGTGGAATTTCTCCAAACGATTTCTAGGTCTTGGAGATCTCATGTGTTCTAGCCCCTCCACAAAATTTTGGAGCTAGAGCACATTCGATACCACCCAAAATCAACACATGTCAGGGAGTGTGACACATGCCAAAGGAAAAAGGGTGAGCAGTCACACCCTGTCAGGTTGCTACAACCTCTTCCCATCCTTGAGGGAAAATGGGGGAGCATATTAATGGACTTCATTACCGGGTTGTCCACGATACAGGGCAAAGACTGCATTTACGTGGTGGTTGATCAGTTGACAAAGTTTGCTCATTTCTTTGCCATCTTAGCCCGATACTCGACCTCAAAGTTGGTGAATTGTTTTTCAAGGTGTTTTGGCTACATGGTCTTCCGAAGACCATTTTCAGTGATAGGGATAGTAGGTTCATGGCGGGATTTGGCAGGAGCTATTTCGACCGGTGGGCACTAAGCTAACTCTAAGCACTAGTTACCACCCTTAGACAAACGGACAGATGGAGATAGTCAACAAATGGCTAGAGGGTTACTTGCGTAACTATGTGACAGGCCATCAGCGAGCGTGGATACGGTGGTTGCATCTGGGAGAGTATTGTTACAACACCACGTACCATGTCTATAGGTATGTTCCCATTCCGAGCTCTATATGGTTATGATGCATTGTCTTTTGTTGACGTGATGTTTGGAGACAACAAGGCCCCTAGGGACAAGGATTGGATACAGAAGAGCTAAGACATTTTACGGGCTCTCAAGGACAACATGCAGACAACCCAGAACCAATAGAAACTTTATGCAGACAGGGGCTGAGTCGAGAGACAGTTTGAGGTAGGGGACTTAGTCTTCTTGAGGCTTCAGTTGTACAGGTAATCATTGCTCAAGCAAAGGGGGGCCAAGAAGCTCAAACCTCGTTTTTATGGGCCATACACTGTCACGCAGAGTTGGGGAGGTGGCATATGAACTGGAGCTACCCTCGGGTAGTCGGGTGCACAACATTTTTCATGTATCTTACCTGAAATAGGCACTGGGACAGCAGGTGACAGTAGCTGCAAAGCTACCTCGGGCACTTAGTTCTGGAGCCGAAGGCTATATTCTGGATACTCGGGAGATGTGTTTGAGAAACAGGGTCATCAAAGAGTTCCTGATCAGATGGAGGAGCCTATCTAATGAGAATGCCACTTGGGAAGGGGAGCAAATTCTACAACATCCTTCATTGCAGTTGCTTAAGGATAAGCAACGTTTTGGCGAGGAGGACTGTGATATTCCCACTTAGCATTATTGCTAAGTGAAATATCAATTTTGATCAATTTTGTCTTCATTCATATTGGCACTTAGGAAATGTGGGTTTAGATGCCCCACATCGTATTTTGATTAAAGCCAAGCCCCAAAACATTAGAGGAGGAGGAGAATATCGAGCCCCTAGTGGAGTGTGGGGGCCACACTTGGTGAATTTCGGCCAACATGGAGAATACGCATGCCTTGGAGGGAAACTTGATGGGAGGAAATCGAGTTGGGCCCACATAAGTGCGTTGTAGGCATCTTGACAAAAAGGAAGAGAAGGCACTCATTTGGTCATTCAATCATCTATTTAGAAATTGTGTCTTTGACATAGAACACTTGAGCTAAATCCAAGTTTGTAGTGTTGTTTAGCGCACGAGTGTCTCCGAGCGGTGATCTCAACCCTTGCTTCAGTGGACTTCGAGTGCCAGCCCAAGGAGGGAGTTCCATCCTTTTTCCAGTTGTTCCAACAGTGGGGTGCGAGTTTGTGGGGAGGAGACACAGCCAACAGCATTCTTCTGGATCCAATGGTACACGTAGTGCCCCTGTCCATAAGTCTCGTGGGAGGCAATACTCCAAGCATCCGTTGTGCCGCATCTTCTGCGACTACATACCACCCAGTATCGTCGCGCTCCTCGACATGCCACTGTACGCCATAACCTATCCCGGTACACCACTGGATACTTCCTGCTACGACTATACCATGTTGTACTGTCCTGTGTCATTGCACTTGTCACTCCCCACATGTACTCAATACGACGTGAGGCACTCCCACTCCACAGTGCAGTCCAACATACTACGGCACACCCCCATGCGTCTCCATGCCCATTTGTAGACCACTGCTCCATGTTAGATGCTCCTAGCCATCCCTAGATGTGATGGCCTAAAGTTGTGTCCATATGCGTCGACCTACACCGACCTATATCATCACCTCCACTGTCGCATCACCATGCTCTCCAATGAGGGGTATCTCCCCTCCAAATCCTCCCTGAGGGGCCCAAAAACTGAATCTCTCTAGGCACTAGTAGTGATGCCACTATTGCTCTGCTCCTCGGTGTCCTTCATGCCCTACATAAGTGTCCCTAACTCCATACAAGGCATTGTCTGGTGGCCTGCCAATGTCACCTCCTCCGAAAAACTCCTGCGAAGGCACACTAATCATCCTATGCCCCAACACACGGCCAACAAGCCGAGACAACTTATGGAGTCTGCCTGCTCCTCTGTCTACTTGACCTGTCACGGGTGTTGTCCAAAATTCTAGTGGCAATGTGAGAATAGGGGTGAGTCCAATTATTGGCCTGCCATCTTGCTAATACCATGACCGACCCAATCCATGGAGTGGTGAGTCCCACCTGGGTCCCAACGATGATCCAACCCTCAAGCCCCTTTGGCAAACTACGACCCCTGCTGAACTATGCTCCCGATTATGGATGTATCCAAAAACGTAGTCAGCGTTATCAGGTACCAACTCAACATCTCTTGCCACCCAACTCCATGAGAGGGATCAAATGCAAGAGTCCCCGAGTACATAGCAATTCCATCATGTGAGTTTTGTGCCCTACGCAACTCATGTCGCCTTGTCTCACTAGCCCGGTCATCATATACAACCTGTCTTGGTAACCTAGCCAATCTCCCTCCAACGTGCAAAGGTAACCTAACAATACTGCAGGCCCCATCTACGTAAACCAGAAGAGAGTTACTGTCTAGAAGGACTACAGCTCTGCTAGCTGCCTACGCATCTATCTACTCCTTGTCGAGGGTAGGTCCAACAGATGATTGCCCATCCCCCTCTACCATGGGCACAACAAGAGTCCCGAGTTGTCCCTCCACAAGTAGCTCATCGAGCACAACATCCTCATCTAGCTCACGCTCCGCAAGGTGCTCTCCATACTGTTGTAGGTAGTTGTCATTTGAGAACTCTGTCACGGATCTGTGTGCCTATGTGACCATCAACACCTCACTCATGGATGTGTCTCCTGGCTCCTCCCTAATCTGTTGTGGGCTGCCATCACCTGAAAATCCGAACACAGTGTTGGACACCTCATCAATGGATACCTCATCATGACCCTGTGTACCCTCGATCTCCTCCTCAGGCCTCTGATGTCTAAAACTAGGGCTCCACTAGCAAAATCATCTCCTTGACTCACCCTCTAACTGTCCCTGGCCTGCCTAGTCCTTTTAAGGAAATTTGGTGCCTTGATTTTGTTGGCTTTCCCCACATGGTGTAGACGATTGTACTACCACGAATTGTGCACCTCTAGTGGCTCTACTGTAAGTGCAAGGATGGATCTGGTCTGACAACTTCCTCAACTGAGGCAACCTCTCATCGTTCTAGTAGATTCCACCCCAGAATTCCTGCATACTGAATCTCCCCTGAGCCATGGGTGTTGTATGATGTAACCCGTCACTATGCATACATGCCCAAACCTCCCATGATTTTACTGATTAACCACAGTTGGGCCAAGATCATGCTCTAATACCACTGTAATGTTCCAAAATAGGAAAAACAGTGATATGCAAGCAAATAACAATTTTCACCACAGAAATTTTAAATTGGTGCAAGAGTACAAAATATGGAAGGAATGCACCTTTGAGGCAAGCAGAGCAAAGCCCAGGTGAAGCAATGACAACCCAAAGCTATAATCAATTGACCAACTGATGCACTGCACAATCCCCAACAATTTTGCACTGCCTGCTACAATGATATGGCTGAAAACCCCACCTTCGGTGCTCAGAAAATTTTGCAAATTTATATCTAGGCTCCTCATGCAAAACCCAGAAACGGTTTGGCCTAATTTTGACCTTCCAAAATCAATCCCCAAAAGCCCTACGCTTTCCAATCGCTGTCAAAGCATGTTGTCTGTCAAACCACTAGCAAAATCCTCCCTATATACTCCCGAAATGTAGCAATCAACTCCACCAATACTTCACTTATTTCTCCCGGCAAGCAAGAGTCCCAATGGATGAAACTCTATCTCCTACGTATGCCTAGTTTCTCTCTTTTGCGTTGGCCACAAAGTCTACAAAATCACTCATAAATATTGTTGTCACTTCCAGCCCTCAAACTCACCCAATAGCCAACAAATCTATTGAGTCTTCTTCTTCTAATTTCTCCTGGCAATGGCCCTCCAAAAGAATGTTGCAATGGCCACACTAGATCCACTACTACGTCCTCTAGAAATATGCACTATTGGGGCGAACTTAATACAAATGCTAGAAATATCTCTACAAATCTCCTCTAGATGATAATGGATGAACCTCTCTAGGGTGGCACTCGTAGTCCCCCGAAGAAAGGGTGAGTTCTCCGCTTGGAAAACTCTTGCTAAACAACAAGTGACCTAACTAAACAATGAGAGCAACAGAATCAAATTCGATAAGCCAAAAATGTCAAATGAAGAGTGTTGCCTCCTTTTTATAGATTTCGTGGAGCCTTTTTCCCTCCTTCGTGGGTCCCGCACTAAGCCTTTGATTTTCCCTCTCATGCATTTCGAACCATTGGCTTAGGGAGTGTGTATTTCCTTGTGTGGGTGGCCCCACATGCTACTAACAAAATCCCAAAGTAACTTACTTCTAACTCCTAAGCAGTGTTGCGAAAATCGCGATATTATCGCGATAACAATAAAAAATCGCGAGTTTTTGAAAATGCCGATATTATCGCCCGATTACTACGAAAAAAATCTCAAAAAATCGCGAAATTATCGTGCTAACTTCAAATTATTGCGATAGGTTCGTAATAATCGCGATTCAATCTGATATTATCGTGGGGGTGGCGAACAACAAGTTTTATAAGGCAAAAAATGATTTTTTTTTTCATTTTGAACAAACAACGGCAACGTGGATTGGGAGTTGAGGAAGAGAAAAACCCTCGTGGATTGGGAGCTGAGGAGGAGAAAAACCCTGGTGGATTGAGAGCTGACGAGGAGAGGAACCCTGGAAGGCGTCTACTAGGGCAGAGGAGGATGAAGCTTAGAGATTTTAGCATCCCAAGCAAAAGAACTTCGTCTTTGGATCAAATTTCTCTGGCAAACCATGGTTTCTAGGTATGGGCACCAAATCTGGCCAGTTTGTTTAGGTTTTTTTTCTTGTTTTTTCTTGGGTTTCTATAACCCATTGTTTATCAAAGATTTTTGAGTGGATTTAATGGTGTTTTTTTCATTTTGTTGCATAGAGTGGAGAGAGTTCATTTTGGATTGAGTTGAGGTTTTTTTGTTTGTTAAATTGTCAAAAATTCAATGTGTTGTGTCATGTATGTAATTTTTTTTTTTAATTTTTGTAACTTGCAATTCTTATTGTGCCATAGATTCAACTTCAAAGTTCAAACTTCATCTTACATTAAAACTCAAGAGTTCAACCAAGTTACAAACATGCCAAGTAAATTGGACCCTCTGTGGGAATTTGGTTAACCTGATAAAGGGTTTGATAGATTGAACTTGACTTGCAAGTTGTGTGGGCATCATATGTCGGGGGGGAGGGGGGTTATAGATCGAAATATCACCTTGCACAAATCCCTGGATTTGATGTAGGGCCTTGCACAAATACAAATGCGGAAATCATCCGAAAAGCCATGAGGTCATTGGAAGAATTAGAGCAAGAAAGAGTGGCTAAAGCAGAAATGAAGAAGCAACTAGCAGGGAGGGTGTTAGGCTCAGGTGAACATGGAAGTGGCATTGGTTCTATTTTAGCATCAATATCTACAACCAACCTGGTAGTTGCCTCATCATTTTTTGTTCCTAGAACCACACCTAGTTCACAACCATCTATCACTTCAATGGTTAAAAAAATGAGAAAGAACAAGCTAAGGAGTTGTTAGGCAAATTTCTCCTTTGGAGTGATATTCCTTTCAACGTTGCAAGGAATAATCCATTTTTCCACCTGTTGTTGATGCTATTGCAACTGTTGGCCCAAAGTACAAAATCCCTTCTTATGATGACTTTAGATGCCAAATTCTTCAAGATGAAAAGGTTGACTGCACCAAAAGATTGGAGGAGTTTAGGGCATCATGGGCACAAACAGGATGCATTGTGATGTCAGATGGTTGGACCAACCAAAAGGGGAGAACCCTTATAAACTACTTGGTTAGTTGTCCCAAGGGGACAATGTTTATGAAATCTGTTGATGCATCTTCACATATCAATGATGCAAAAACTTTATGTGATTTGCTGGATGTGTTTATTTTGAAGGTGGGTGCAGAAAATGTTGTCCAAGTCATAACAGACAATGCTACAAATTATGTTGTTGCTGGCAGGATGCTTATGGAGAGGCATGCTACTTTATTTTGGACACCTTGTGCTGCACATTGTATTGATTTGATGTTGGAGAACACAGGAAAAATTCCCATTGTCAAAGATATTGTTAAGTCATCAAAAAGCATTACAAAATTTATATATAATCATGCATCTATGTTTAGCTTGATGAGAAAATTCACCAAGAACAAGGAGTTGGTGCACCCCACCATTACACGGTTTGCCACCAGTTTCACATCTCTTCAATCCCTCTTGAATTCTACGTGGGATGTGAAGAGAATGTTTCTTTCAGAGGACTGACGTGCTTTGACAATTAGCCGCAAACCAGAGGGAGAAGCCATTTGCAGCTTAGTTTCATACCAGGAAGACTTCTAGGATGGAGTGCAGGAGGTGTGCACCGTTACTGAACCTTTGGTAAAGGTTCTTCGATTAGTTGATGGTGAGAAGCCCGCAATGGGCTATTTGTATGAGGCCATGGACAGGGCCAAAGAATCCATTCGGGCTTACTATGATAAGGGAGATGAGAGGTTTCAGAAACAATTCCTCCTATGGGAAGTGATTGATAAACGATGGAACAACACACTCCATCGTCCCATTCATGCTACAAGGATCTACCTGAACCCCGCATTTTCTTACCCATGTGGGTTCGTATTTGATGCTAAGATCATGGATGTTTTCTTAACCTGTGTTCAGAGAATGGTGCGATCTCCAGCAGAATGTGTAGAAATCTCCAAAGAAATGGAGATATACAGGATGGCAAGTGGCACATTTGGCTTTGAGATGGCTGTGATTGATAGGATGGCTAAAATGCCATGTATTTTTTAGTTTGTTTCAAATTTCATTGTCTCTTCAAGTTCATAACTTCAAACTTTGCTTCAACTTTCAAATTTCTTTTTTTTCTTATGTTTATTTTATTTGTAATTTTGTTGTAGATGCATGGTGGAGAATCTATGGTGCCAGAGTACCCTATCTGCAAAAGCTCGTCATTCGAATCCTCAGTCAAACATGTATCTCCTCAGGATGTGAGCGCAACTGGAGTGTATTTGAAAAAATACACAACAAGAAGCGCAATAGGTTAAACTTAAAACTTAAAATATTGCAAATTTCCAATTAATTTTTTGAATTCATTAAACAATATTTTTTTATAATTATTATTTTATGATATTTGTACAGGTTGGAGTCCCAGCGACTTAATGACATGGTCTACGTCTACTACAATCTTCGATTGTGAGTTAGACAACTTGAGAGGATACCTAATATTGAGGCCATCTCATTGGATGGGATTGATACCACTACTGCATGGAGGGTTGAGGCCTGTTGACTACTGGAGATCAATCAAACTAAATACGCCAATGCTGTGAGAACTTTATGCACCCACCTGGAAAAACGTAATAGGGAGATGGAAATCATGCAAAATCAACATGCTAAGGAAATTAATTCTATGCAAAACAAGTTATTAACTATGGATGAAGAAATGACTATCATGACATTCGATCATAATAATCAGTTGGCTACCATGCAAGCAAATCATAAGGAAGAGATAAACTCTATGCAGCATTGCTTGATGATCATAAAGGAAAAAGACGATAAAGTAATAAAAGATATGGAAGCTAAACAGATATGTCTTCAGAAAAAGTTATTGATCATGGAAGAAGATCATACCAGGGAAATCAGTGCTATAAAAGTTGAACACTTTAGCCAGATA
>APFE030971956.1:152736-164323 GCA_000404065.3 Pinus taeda
CTAACTAATCAAATCATTTTAGTGCTTATCTTAATCGTGTCTCGTGTCTCCCAACCAACTGGTCGACAGTTGGTCTTCATCATCTCTCAGGGTCTACCCCCCTTAGCCGCGGGAGACGGGCTTAAACGGAGGGATCGGGGATCAGAGTGACAGCCCCCGGTCTGAGCGTTGTCGTGCCAATCCGCGCGACAACAAGGCCGAGAGGCCTCTCATGGAGTCTGTCGATGATTGGTTAGCGCAGGAGGTAGTGGAAGGCATAGAGGGGGAGGAGGAGGAGGAGGAGGAGCAATAGGAGGAGGAGGTGACACCACCTACCCAAGCTACCCCCGCCACCAGTAGAGGATGTGGTCTACCTCCTCTAGCTCCTACTTCTTCAAGTTCTAGAGCACAACAGAGTCCACTACCAACTCCACCGGCATCTACATCTAGAGGGAAAGGGAAAGCTATTGCATTTTCTCGCAAGAGAGGCAGAGGAAATCAGTAGTATTAGACTTTAGTCATTTGGTTCATTTCATTGTATATGACATTATGACTCATGATATGAGATACATTATTATATTTTTGTTGATATTTTGAGGCTGAGTTGGGACTCAGAAGTCGGGACTTACTGTTCAGGACATGATTCACTATTATGTGTGATGTAGCACTAGAAATGATATTACACATCTTATATATTAGTTCTTTTATCATATTTATGTGTCGATGTATTTATTTTATGTTGTAGATGCTTTAAATATTAAAAAAAAAAAAAAATTGTATTTGCTGATTTTTTCCCGATTTTTACAATTTTTTCCCTCGCTGATATTATCCCGATAACGATTTTTGCAATGTTGCTCCTAAGTCTTCTAATCAAAATTAAATGGGCCCCATCACTTCCAAAATTGGCCTCAAAATGTAGAAATTAATCCTTTCCAAACTAATTTATGAAGGGAAATTATAACGAGTGCCACCCTAGTTAGCTCGTGGGGAAGATCATTTCAAATCCTCCATTCTGCTTATCGCATGGAATCTTTAACATTTGAATTAATTTTTTGCAGGACTATTCTAATTCTCGAAGGGTTGAGTTGGATTCCTCTCCTTGCATCTCAACGCCCAGATCATTGGTGACATTTTCAGAATTTTCTTGCCAAGAGGAGGACGATTTCCTCAGCCTTTTTAATCAGGACTTTTTCTAGTGGTGAGGGCCAAACTATTTATAAGAAGAGGCCAAATTTTTACAAGCTTCCAGCAATGCAAATTCTCATATGCCAAGTTGTTTAATTTGGATTCGCTCGCTCAGATTTAGTGGCTGAGTTGTTGGTGCATGTCCAGAAATTATTCATGGCAAGTGAAGCGCTGAATTTTCCATCATTGTGACTGAGTTTACCAGTGCCAAAGGGGGTCGAATTCTGGCTGCTAAAAGGGTTGATTCTCCTTCATCAAAGGGCTGAGTGTGGACATTTCTATGCGGGGTCAAAGGTTGGGTTTATTCCTTTTTCTTGCTGGACAAGGAGCTGAGTCGAGGGACGAGTTCCATTGTCCATTTGTTGGTTCGATTGCATGCTGTACCATATCACTGTATGGGCCTCGTTTCCTTGTGCCTGTGGGTCAAGTCACTCATCAAAACTGATCTCATATGCTGGAAAAGGACGAGAACTATCAGCTGTTTGAGACTAATTGCACTAGCTGATATATATGTCAGATTTCCCATGCTGAATATATGGCTGAAATTAACTACGAGTGGCTCCATGTTGCTGGTTCAAATGGCTGTGTAAAGAATGCTATGGCTGATTAAGGACAAGAGGACTTCTTTGTTCATTAAATTTATCTTGGCATTTATTATTGCAATGGTATGACCACAAGCCTTTGGAAGGCCAACATCTGATCTCTGGTGTAATGATTCAGTGACTGATAGTGCTATTTAATGACTGCCATTGTTATATCAGCTATGTTTATCTCATGTTGTTGATGGATATAATCATTATGATGTAACTCCAATGCAATTTCATAAGTTTAATTCTAGCACAATATCTTCATATGAATTCAAACTGTAAAACACACCTACAACAGACTCTGCAACAACTGTCTGTCAAACATCATCGTAAACAAAGATGAATAAACTCAAAACATTTTCGTGGGTTTCCATAAGCTATTCCAAGAGGGAACATTTCAACATCAACCCCCATTACTCGTGAAAAAGGGTCTAACCACATGAGGACCATGAAGAATACTAGGTCAAAGTTGTAATTTTAGTTGAGAGTTGAAGAAGCCAAACCTGACCCCTAGTTGGCAATCTCATTGTGTTAAAACCGAGCCACTAGAAGGAGAAGAAGTTCCATTCCATTCAATTGTATCTCATTCCACAGTAGAGCAGAATAATTGGAGTGGGAGTGAGAAAACATGCAAAGGGGATTTAGTGTTCTTTAAAAGCCTAAAGGGCCATAGGTCTCAGGTAACTCCATAGAGAGTGCATTCTCCTTTGTACTTGCATTATTTCCATTCTAGAGAAAGAGAGAGCAGAGCAGCCTCACCTTCCAGTTAGGACTTGCTTCAAACCATACAGTGCCTTCTTCAACCTGTAAACATGTGTCTTTTGAATCTCGATCCTCTACTTCAAATCCTTGTGGCTTCTCAACATACACTTCTTCCTATAACATACCATGAAGGAATGCAGTCTTCACGTCCATATGATGAAGAGTCCATTCTTCTTGCTTTTGAGCAAGATCTTCTTGAAACCATCTTTTCAAGATCCCCCTTCTTTTTTCTGCCTCCTCAACCTGTAGCTTGAGAAGAGTGGTATTCTCTACTTCTCTGTTGAGAACCTGTATATGTTCCTTCTGCTCCTCATTTTCAATCCTGAGCCTGCTTAGTTCAGCTGAATAGGTTTCCAATTCCTTTTGCTTTTGGTCAAGTGCGGATATGTATCTTTGATCAGATTCCTTCCTTTCAATTTCTGCTTCTTGCATCTGTTGTTTGAGCCTGCTAATCTCTACAAACGTTGTGTCGAGTTTTTGTTGCTTTTGTTGGACTTCTCTCCTGAGGTCTTGTGTCTTTGTATTCTTGACTTCTTCCAATTGAGTTCTAAGACTGATAATCATCTTCTCAAACTCTTCATTTTCTTTTATGAGTTCTTTTGTTGTCTTCAATTTTGCTTCCAAAAGTCTTGTCCTTTCTTTTTGACCTTTGAGTTCCTTTATCACCTTGATCACTTGATTTTGAAACTGTCTTAATCATTTCTCCAATTTCTTCCTCATAATTAGAAGGATCCGAGTTTTCAATAACATCTTGACCTGATTGCTTTGTTGAATAGATATTATGAAGTTTTTCCCAAAGAGCTTTAGCTGTTGAACATTGACCAACTCTTGTTTTAGAGGCAGAGTCCTCTTTGTGGACATACATATACAAAGCCTTCACAAGGTTTACAAGTTTCCTATGAGAGCCGCAGAGACTTAACACTTGTGTTATCAAGCCTTAAAGTGCTAAAACTGAGTCATAAAACTTTGGTCTATTTGCCTTGATTTGAATATCAGAACTGCAGAGAACAAAAGGTTTTCTTGAATTCTTTTGCCATACCAGATTGATGCCTTAGTAGACAAGAACAATGCACCTTCAACCTACAAGACAAGTTTGTCCAACGCATCCCCAAGAAAATCAATGGTAAAACATAAAAGAACCAAAACCCTAGTTGTTATTACCCCGAAGATCTTTGCTGTCCTATTAAAGGTAGTTGAAAATTTCTTCCATTAGATGCACGGAAATTTCAGAGATAAGAATGTTGAGATGTTATGTGATCTATGAAGATTAAGGTCTATCCCTTTATAGTGTTTTAGTGGGGCTTCTAATGTAGTCATTGGAGGATACTTAGGCGCAAAACATTAGAGGCTTTTAAGGTAGACGTTAGAGGGCTTTAGTTATTAAGAAATGATTTTGTAAGCCTTGTAACTTAATCAAGAGAGTTGCAGTCATTAAAAAATTAGATTAGACTTGTAAATCAAGAAAGGGACAATCCTTGTGACTGAAGGTAGTTTGATGTCATTTCTTAATATAATTGTTATTTTCAAACCTTAAGTTAGATGTTTAATAAATTTAATTTAATTTAGTAATTGTTAATAACTTGATTATTAAACTCTAAGTCTCTAAGTAATTGTACACTAACCCTTTTTGGTATGTTTTGTAGGTGACACGTGTGTATTAAGTCAATGATTGATTTATTGTCTTTGGTTTTTGAAGTTATATAACTTATATGGGGTGAGATTATAGTGATAAACAATGTCATATGTTGACAACCATAGGAGGAGGTGTCATGTCACTACACCTGGGGGTTTTACCCAAAAAACTGGGGTTACCAACTTCAATTGTGAATATCTCTCAAACCAGGGGGCCTCTCAGGGTATACAACATATCAACATAAACATCTTTTCGAGGAGAATCTAATGACATAGATCTCCAACCCAAACTCAAAGATTTGTCCTATCAAAAACCCTCGACAAAGTCGAGGTACATCCTCAATCCAGGGAACCCAAACCCTAGGACTTGGGTTTTCAACCATCCAACAATATCACTGCCATCTTGATGTAATCCAACAATTACTAAGAAGCATTCATTAACCATTTGACATCAATGGCTGGTGTTTTTGGTCAAAGTCAAACCCAGTAAACTCCATGGGTTGACATCAATGCAACATCATGCATCTGTGCTTAGCTTGATGAGAAGATTCACCAACAACAAAGAGTTGGTGTGTCCTACCATTACGCGATTTGCTACTACTTTCATATCTCTCCAGTCTCTGTTGAACCCTATGTGGGATGTGAAGAGCATGTTTCTTTCACAAGATTGGCGTGCTTTATCTATTAGCCGCAAACCAGAGGGAGACGGCATATGCAAACTAATTTCATATGATTAGAGCTTTTCGACAAGAGTAGAGGAGGTGTGTGCTATTTCAGAACCTTTGGTAAGAGTTCTTCGGTTGGTTGATGGAGGCAAGCCCACAATGGGCTACTTATCTGAGGCCATGGATAGGGCCAAGAAGCCATTTGTGCCTATTATGAAGATAAGGGAGATGATGGATTAGATAAACAACAGTTGGTATGGAGAGTGATTGATGAGCGATAGAACAATACCCTCCATAGTGTTGAGAAATCAATGCAAGTAGACTTAGGTCTTAGATTCCTCTTTCTTATAATTACTTGTGAATTATGCTAGCTTTTTTTACTTCTTTGTTATATTATCTTTCATCAAGCAATTACCAAATTATGTGTGTATGAAGATCACAAAACAAGAGACACAAGATGTAGGCACTCTACTAGGGCAAAACCCCTATCTAGGGGAAAACCCAGTCAAAATCTCTTCCTTCAATAGTTTTCTTAAGATAATTCAAGGCTTTTCAACCTAGACACAGACCTCCTCCAACCACCAAGTTTAGCCTCTCCTTCCAGCAACTTCGACCTTGTAGTAAGCACTTCAACCCAATCCAGAATTTCGACCTTCCAGCAGCAGAATCTTCAACCCAACACTTTCGGAATTTCAACCCTTCCAGCAGTAAAACTTCAATCCAGTAACTTCGCATAAGAGAGAGAAAGAGATAGCCCAAAATCTTTGACCTTGATCCTTCTAGCACTTCTTCTTCTCTTCTTGGAATTTCACACTTTTTCTGCCTCCTTCACTTGGATATCGAACTTGTGTGAGAGATATCTCCCACTGAATTTGAATTGATTGTATATATAAGCTTTAGGTGAGGTCGAATTGCCCAGTTTGAGGCCGACTTGATCTCTTTGAGGCCGACTTGGTGTAGAGGTGTCAAATACCTTATTTGACTCAATAATAAACCATTTTACATGATTCAAAAGCCCAACAAGGGTCTCTTTTAATGGGCAATGACTCTAATGACTCAGAATAAATCCTAAAAGTCCACAATGGGTACTTTGACTAATAAAATATGACCCAAGCATGAAATCCATGCTTTAATAAGTCATTGTAATAATAATAAAAAATATTTTTCATTCTTTTGATAAGTGCATTACATAATGACTCAAATACATTTATGAAGACCGAACCTAATTACATTTTTCAACACTCCATCTTAACTACTTAGGTATTCATAATAACAAGTACAAGGAAGATCTCAAAACATATGAACCATGAAAAGTTTAGGCACCGCAATGCCATGGACTAGATTCCTGACCAGGGCAATCTATCCAAGGTCCTCCAACAGTTTAGGCACTCACAGTGCCACGGGCTAGCTTCCTGACCAAGGCAATTTATCTAGTTGGAACTAAGATGGACTAAAGCTTTCAGCCTCTCTAAGTACCATCAGGCATACTTGTTAACCATCAACCCAGGGATCCACATGCATATCCGAGGCAGAGCTCCATAACCAATGCCATCCTCCCTACTTTGAGATCCATACATCAAGACAAAGTGTCAGCCAAATGTCCTCCCAGGCAATGTGTCTCACACACAAAGACTCAACAAATCTCTTCCAAAATTTTACCATAATCAACAAGATCAACAATATCAACTAAACCAAGCATGCTTCTAAGATATTCAAACTTCTTATTAGAAAGAGACTTTGTTAGTATCTCAGCAACCTGAGTGTCAGTCGAGACATACAGTAGCTTCACAATCCCATCCTTCACCAAGTTCCTAATGTACTAGAACTTATTGTTGATATGCTTCATCCTAGCATGAAACACAAGATCTTTAGACATCTTGATGCAATGTTGATTGTCACAATTGATCACAGTGGGACCTAAAGGTTGCTCAAACAAATCTATCAAAAGCTTCCTCAACCATACAACCTCCTTTCCTACTTCAAATGTAACCACATACTCTGTTTCAGCACTACTCAAAGCAACAGGATCTTGCTTTCTACTAATCCTTGAGATCATGTAAGATCCCAACTAAAGCATCCAGCTGTAGTACTTCTTCCATCATTCTCACTGTGTTATGCAACCAACTCATAAAATAGAAGAAAAGATAGATCAACGACTTCAAAATCAACCTCTTCGAGGGGGCAACCTTCTTTACATTACACAAATGAATAATTCTTCGATGATACAAATGACAAAACCTCATTTCTATATATAGGAGTCTAAGGGGTCACAATATAATCAAAATCGACATAACAATAATATAAGGGCACAATAATAACAATAGTGGACTTCTATGGAACACACTAATTACAATAGGGGCACAACAATAATAATAAGGGCTACAATGACAATAGTAATGGGGAAATCACTAGTATTATAGGGACCTAACATGCCCCTCTCCTTCAAAAAAGCATTGTCCTCAACACTTAAGTAGTTATGGATGCTTCTGTATAAAATTCTCATCCTCCCATGTGGAATCTTCAATGGGTAAGTTCTTCCACTTAATGAGATACTCTGAAATTGATCGATTTCTTTCTATGACTGCTTCAGGTTCCAACATGATTTTTCCTTCCTCGTCAAGTTCTGGCAATATTGTTTGAACTAGGAGCTTGTCACCTATAACTTTCTTTAAGTATGAAACATGGAAAACTAGGTGCACTTGGGAAGCTGCAGGAAGCTCCAATTTGTATGCCATAGTACCAATCTTTTGCAACACCTTGTACGGACCATAAATCTTTGGTGATAATTTATTATCCTTCATAGACTTCTTGAGGGACATTTGTTTATATGGTTATAGTCGTAGAAATACCCAGTCACCTATATCAAAACTTCTTTCGTTGCAATGTTGATTTGCCTGTTGTTTCATTCTATTCTGCGCCAAAGTGAGGTTATCCTTTAAGAGTTGGAGAACTTGTTGTTGATGCTCGATGTGATCTTCCACTGCTTGAACCTTAGAATTTCCTCTTAAATATGTTGTGATGGACGGTGGATGATATCCATAAAGTGCCATAAATGGGGTCATTTTTGTTGCAGTATGGAAGGAAGTATTATACCACCATTCAGCCAGAGGCAACCATTTGACCCATTGTGTTTGTTTATCAGATACAAAGCAACGAAGATATCTTTCCAAACATTTGTTTACTATCTCAGTTTGCCCATCAGATTGAGAATGGCAAGATGAGCTATGAGCTAACTGACTACCCAGACAAGAAAATAATTATGTCCAAAAATTTCCAATGAAAATGGGATCTCTGTCACTTACAATAATCTTTGGATTTCCATGTAGCTTTTGAATTGTTTTCATAAATGCAGTAGCAGCTGTAGTAGCTTTAAATGGATGAGATAATGCACAAAAGTGTGCACACTTGGTAAGTCTGTCAACTAACACCATGATGACACTCTTTCCTTTGGACTTGGGTAAACCTGTGATAAAATCCATTACAATCTCCTCCCAACGTTGACTTGGAATTGATAAAGGCTGTAATAGACCTGGGGTCTCAATTGTTTCAACTTTATTTTGTTGGTAAACGAAAGCATTCTGCTACCAACTTTTGAATATCAGATTTAAGGCCATCCCAAAAAAAATCCTTCTTAACCCTGTGGTAAGTTTTTAAAAATCCTGAGTGCCCTCCTAATGAAGAGGTGTGAAATTCCATAAGAATCTTTTGTTTGAGTTGGGAGTTCTTACAAAGGTATAAGCGGTCTTTGTACCATAATGAATCATTTTTCCAGCTAAATGTATCAGATGTATTGGGATCTTGTTGTAACTTTTGAATGAGTGCCCACACTTCTTCGTCATTCTTCCATTCATCCCTTGCTTCGTTTATCCAATCTGGCTGGATTATAGAAATGGCGCAAAGCAATGCTTCCACATCCTCATCCTTTCTTGAGAGTGCATCTGCAACAACATTTTGCTTCCCTTTTTTGTAGATGATTTCAAATTCATAACCCAATATCTTTGCGACCCATTTTTACGGCTCTTCCGAAGATAATCTTTGTTCTAAAAAGTATTTAAGACTATCATGATCCGTTTTTACCTTGAAGTGCCTTCCCATTAGGTAGGGTCGTCATTTCTTAAGTTCATGTAGTATTGCCAACATTTCCTTCTCATAAATAGCTTTGTGTAAATAATTTCCTTTGATTGGACGAGTTTCGAAAGCAATGGGTCTTTTTTCTTGCATTAAAACAGCACCAATTCCATTTCCTGAGGCATCACATTCCACAATAAAGGTTTTTGTGATGTCCGAAATAGCTAAGACTGGTGTTTGGCACATTGCCTCTTTAAGATGTTCAAAGCCCTTTGTTGCTTCTGGAGTCCATGAAAATGCATCTTTCTTCAATAATGTTGTTAGAGGTGTTGCTATTCTCCCATAGTTCTTAAGAAACTTGCGATAATACCCTGTCAATCCGAGAAATCCTTGCAGATGCTTTATGGATGTGGGGGTTTTCCATTCCTTAATGGATTTAATTTTGCTAGGGTCTACCTTAACACCTTCATGAGATACAATATGACCCAGATATTCCACCTCTTGTACTCCAAAGAAACATTTGGATCTTTTTGCATATAATTGTTTCTCCTCCAATAGTTGTAGCACCCTGTCAACATGTTCAACATGGTCCTTCCAAGACTTGTTGTAGATTAGTATATCATCAAAAAATACTAACACAAATTTTCTAAGGAAGGGTTTGAAAATGGAATTCATAAAACCTTGAAATGTAGAATGTGCATTAGTAAGGCCAAAAGGCATGACCAAAAATTCATAATGACCCTCATGAATTCTAAATGCTATTTTCAGAATGTCTTCAGTCTTCATTTTGATTTGATGATATCTTGAATGAAGATCCAACTTGGTGAAGTAAATTGATCCATGCAATTCATCCAATAATTCATCAATGACAGGAATGGGAAACTTATCTTTAATATTGAGCTTGTTGAGCTCCCTATAATCCGGACACATGCGCCATGATCCATCCTTCTTGTGCACTGATACTATTGGAGCAGAGAAAGAACTTTGACTCGGTTCAATTATACAAGCCTCTAGCATTTCTGCAACCATATGTTCAATTTCACTCTTTTGGGCATAGGGATATCTGTATAGCCTGATGTTTGGAGGAACACTTCCTGGAATCAGATGAATAGCATGATCATGATCACAAATAGGTGGGAGACCTTGGGCAGTCTCAAATACCTTGGAATGATTGTCCAAGATTTTTTGGAGATCTGGAGAAATAGATGATTTCGATGTGGAAACATATAGCGAACATAATTGTGCAATTACACCTCTTTGTTCCTTTTTTAGAAGCTTTGTCATATTGTTAGAGCTGATTATATTTCTCGATTTCCCTACAGTACCCCTTAATTCAACTTCCTTTCCTTCCATATAAAATTTCATGAAAATTTCTTGAAAATTAAAAGCTATTGTACCTAAGGATTGTAGCCAAGGAATGGAAAGCATTGGGCTAGTCAATACATATTCTCCCATGCATAGCTTGATACTATGGCACTTTCCAGAGAAATTTATTGTTCCTCCATTTGCAACCATCATTTGACACTCTAGTGCTAGATATAGGAAGCAATTCAATTCTTTTGCTATCTTACAATGAATAAAATTGTGGGTACTTCCTGAATCAATCAACACTATTACCTTTTTCTTCTTGATTTTTCCTTCTATCTTGAAGGTTTGAGGAGTGGTAATTCCAGCCAATGCATTATAAGATATGGCCGGATTCATTTCTTCTTTATCTAGGCTTTGTTCCTGGAGTATATCCTCTTCTTTTGACCTTTCTTGCTCCTTTTCTTCTTCCTCTTCACAATCTATGTAGAATAATTTATTCTCGGCACACTTATGACCTTTAGTGTATTTTCTATCACAACTATAAGAAAGCCCTTTTTCTATTTTTTCTTCCAATTGTTGTGGTGTCAACCTTATAGGTTGTGGAAGACTAGGGACAACACTTCTAGCTTTATAGTTGTGAGTGGTATGCTTCTTGGTTCCCATAATTTTGCTTTCCATTTTTCTTGCTAACCTGAATGCTTTCTCTAATGAATCAAGTTCCCAAAGGCGAACATCATGTTGGATATTATCCTTTAAAGACCCTATTAACACATCAATCCTATGATCCTCTGGAATATCTTTTACCCTTATGTTCAATTTTTAGAACTCCTCAATGTGCTCCATTATTGAACCCTTTTGTTTGAGACTTATCAATTGGCTAAAAAAAGTGTTTCTTTTTGTATCCTCATAATGTGCCATCAATTCTTCGGTAAAAATTGCCCTAGTGATAAATTGTTTACAAGAGCAAAGCCATTGATACCATACAAACTGATTTGGTTCCAAGTATAAAGCTGCCATACGTACCTTTTGTGTGTTTTGCACATTATTGAGATCGAAAAATTGCTCCATCTGTAATATCCATGTTGCGGGATCCTTGCCATCAAACTTCCTCATATCGATTTTGGGAATATGGTGGGTCTTCGATCCAACATTAGAGTCTATGGACTCATGATTAACATTTCTTTTGTTCTCATCATGAGTTTCCTTTACTACCCTTTCACCCTTAGTGACCCTTTCTTGTAGCAACCTATTCATATTTATCTTCAATTCTTCCATGTCTGTTATCAAATATATCTTCAAATCATCCATCTTAGATTCCATGTCATTCATCTTAGCTTCTACACCTTTCTTTAAACAATCCATCTTAGATTCTGTTCCTTTTTGTGCAAGTGATACTTGTTG
>APFE030971968.1:0-11124 GCA_000404065.3 Pinus taeda
CATTAGCTTGTGGATAATAAGGAGTTGAACTGTCGTGACGCAAGCCAAGTTGGCCTGTAAGTTCAGTCATCATAACATTTCGAAAATGATGCCCATGATCATTGATAATCGCTTGTGGAACACCAAACCTAGTAATTATATGATTAAATATGAAAATTGCAGTTGTTTTGTTGTCTGCCTCAAATGTAGGCATCGCCTCGGCCCACTTAGTAAAATAATCTACCGCAAGGATAATATGCGCATGCCCCCCGGGCGAGTGAGGGTTACATGTAATAAAATCGATACCCCATTTGGCAAAAGGACCAATGGCAATTATAGGGTAAAGAGGAGCAGGTGGAGCGCCCATCTTTCGATCAAAAATTTGGCAATTATGGCATTTTCGGACCGCAATAATACAATCTTTAAACATAGATGGTCAGAAATAGCATACGCATAATATCTTTTAGGCAGTGGCATACCCAGACATATGACTGCCACACACTACAGAGTGACAGTCATTTAAGATCCTTTCAGCTTCCTCATGAGTCAAACAATGTCGAAAAATAGAGTCCGCCCCACGGCGATAAAGAGTATCTCCAATAATTTTGAATTGTTGGGACTGGAAGCGGATTTTTCGACGGTCGGATCATGAAAGTTCAGGCCGAAAGGATTGGGTTTGGAGATAAATGATGATATCTCCATACCACAGATTTAAAGTGCTGATTAGAAACAAGGATTCGTCCGCAATGGGCTCCTCCGCCACTGTTTCTGTGTCAGCACGCGGGAAGTCACACATTAATTCCGCAAAAACTAAGGATTTCTTCGACTTAGACTTTTCAAATTCTAAATCGAACTCCTACAAGATGACAATCCATTTGGAGTACTTGCCCCCCAGCAATTGCTTGGTCAAAATATAGATCATAGGGTTGCAATTGGAAATAACTGTAGTTTTGCGTAGTAAAATGTAATGACGAAAATGTTGGACAGCTTGAACAACTGCCAATGCCAATTTCTCCACATGTGAGTATTTTAGCTCAGTTGGATTTAACGTGTGACTAAGGTAATATATCACATGTTCCGTACCGAATTCATCTTCCTGAACTAACACCATTCCAATGGTGGAATAGGAAGCTGCAAGATACAAGAAGTAGTCCCGGTTGTAGTTGGGAGGATGCAACAGCGGTGCATGGGTCAACGCATGTTTTAGTGCATCAAAAGATTTCTCAGCTATCTCGTCCCAAAAGAATGAAGTATTCTGTTTCAATAACCAGGTAAAACCCTTTGTGATCTCGGCGTAGTTAGGGATGAATCAACGTAAAAAGTTTGCTTTCCCTTGCAAACTTTGGAGTTGGCGAAGACTCG
Source organism: Pinus taeda (assembly GCA_000404065.3). Lineage (NCBI taxonomy): Eukaryota > Viridiplantae > Streptophyta > Pinopsida > Pinales > Pinaceae > Pinus > Pinus taeda. The sequence continues at coordinate 1,342 of APFE030971968.1, forward strand.
AAGGAGGAGGCAATTTGATGATAGCTTCGACCTTCGAAGGATCAACGAGAATGCCGGCTTTCGAAACTAAAAATCCCAGCAATCGACCCATTTCAATACAGAACACACACTTGTGGGGATTCAACCGAATTCGATAATTCCTACACCTCATAAATATTTCTCGTAAATGGACGAGATGATCAGCTCGATGCAATGAATGAGCAGGAAATTCATCGAGATAGGGTTGCACAATGTGCTTTATATCATGAAAAGCATAAGACATGGCCCGTTGAAAAGTTGCACCGACGTTCTTAAGGCCAAAAGGTAATTTGAAATAAGCAAATGTCCCCCACAGACAAATGAATGTCATTTTTGGTTGATCAGCAGGCAGAATATTGATTTGATTGTATCCGGAAAAGCCATCCATAAAGGAGAAAATTTCACTGTCGCCATAATCATCAATAATTTGATCGATATAGGGAGTAGGGTAATTGTCCTTTGGACATGCTCGATTAATGTCCCTATAGTCGATACATATTATTATTGTCCCTTGCTTTTTGTTCACGAGAACAATATTCGATACCTAATCCATTAACGAGATCGGATAAATGAAACCTGCTTTCAATAATTTTTCAACTTCTGCTTTAATTGCAGCAACTTTTCTTGGGTGAATCTAACACAAACGTTGCCGAACGGGTTTAGCATCTGGGTAGGTTTTAATTTCATGAACTATGATTGCTGGGTCAATTCCTGGCACTTTATCATATGAGCAGGCAAACACATCGCGGAATTCTTGAAATAGGGCCTTATATGTTTGAATTTCATCTTCCTTACAAGAGGCACCTATATGAACGTTTTCAACAATTCCGGGCTTAACAGAAATGTCAAGGGGAATAGTTTGAGAAATATTTCCCTAGTTTAACTCATAATCAGGATGTTTCATTGGATTATGGGCGTCCTTAACATATTCAGTTGTAAAGATTGATGAAAAATCATTTTCAAAATGATCGCTTTCGGGTAAAAACGAAGATCTGTGATGAAGATCTTCCCATGGTAACTCATCGACGCATAGGATTTCACGAATTTGCTCATCTGATTGAACAAGTTCAGAAAACGTTATTAATTCTGAGTTTGATGTTGAAAGTGACTCCTCATGGACCACGTTCATTAAGTCGAGTTGGGTTGATGTTGGGTCGGAAAACGACTGCACAGTCTGATATGCAAGTTCATATGGACTCAAAGGCATAAGAGTACCAAATGAGTCTATCTCAGATTCAGAAGGTATGATCCAAGGATCATCATTGACACTGGTTCCTAATGAAATCATATGAATGGTTGCAGTAGAAGACAATGCGTTGATAGGAGGGAAAGGAAAAGTGCCCAGTAAACCGGAATCTTTAACTAACCCTACACCAATATCCTTATAAGGGATCGTCGCTTTACCAACATGCTGAATGCTCTCAGCTAAGGCAGGGTCGGATGAAAAGCATGACAACTGGTCTATAGTTACGATCTTTCCATTATGAGGGAAATTTATAAGCCAAAAGACCGATGAGACAACAACTGTCATAGTGTAAGACCAACTACGACCCAAGAGAAGGTTGTAATCTAGAGGGGCATCAACCACCTCCAAATCTAGATTAACGGTTTTACCTTCAACCCCTATAGGTAGATCCTATAAAATTCCGAAAGGATGAAACCCACGGCCATCAAAGGCCTTAAGAATCGTCGGGGATTGATTTAGTGAAGGAGAACCAAGCGATCTCCAACACTGTATCGACATAATGCACATGGAAGCTCCCTCGTCAATCACAGTCCTATGAACAGGTCTGTTTTTTACTATCACTGGAATCTGGACAGCCATTTGATGAGGTAAACGCGGTGCACTATTTTCTAGATCGAAGATTATAAGGTTCGGTTCCTGAGCGTCAACAGCTCCTATAGCCAACAAAAGTAATTTGCGCTGTGCTGGACATGATTGCAGCACTTCCAAAGCCGACATTGCAGAGGGTGAAACAGCTAAATCCTCAACAATGTTGTAGTTTTGAGCCGCTCTCGCATGTGGATTGAAAGCAGACTTTCGAAGTACACCCTTTGTGGGTGGTTTGATTACTAAGTCTGGGTTAGGTTTCTCAATCTGTAGTGGATCAGAACCGGGAGCTGAGGTTGATGGATTTGAATGAGAAGAGTCTGCTTCTTTACCATCAACAGGACTTTTACTTCCATAATCTTGCGATCGAGTCGCAATCCTAACATGGGACATCATCAATATGGGTTCTTCATTGGCACTGGAGGATGAACATATCATCTTACTGTCTTGAGCTGGAAAAGGATCCTTCAAGACAGCAGGAGTTTGGGAACCTTTGAAAATTTTTGCAACCTCTGCACAATGATGGCAGTCTCTCGTATAATGGTCTTCATCGCAGATGAGACATGGATAATGAGGTTTGCATTTTTCATCAGTGGGTTCCGCTTTTTCGAGTTTCTCTTTTGAATTTTTATGTGCTTTATTCTTCTTCTTCCCTTTCTTCTTACCACCAGTTTTTGATTTAGCTGTAGATGACTCTACAACGTGAATATCGGCAGAAAGTTCCGCGGAAGACTCTCCTGTCGGGGAATCTAGTAAGGTTATTATAGGAGAAGAATTATTGGAAGACTTCTTCTTACTTTTGGTATTTACCGTACCAATCATACCATCAGCGGTATGAGACCCTGAAGGAGCAGCAGTGATTTGATTTTGTTTGGGTAGGTTGGGGATCTTCTCGTGTAACGTACCTGACTGATTATAAACTAAGTCAAGGTACTGTGCTTGAGCGATGACTTGCTCTTCAGTAACTACTCCGGCATTAGCTACATCCTCAGTGATCTTGGGCAGTAAAGATTTTACAAACCATTCAGCTAAGATCTGATCCAGGATATAAGCTTTTACTAAACGTCGTTGACGTCTCCATTCATGGATATGATCTGAAATGTAAGTGGACGTGGACTACTTTAATGAAGTTAATAATTCTGTGCCATTGTCATATCTGACTGGCAACTGAAAATGAGTTAAAAACGAGGTAGCTAACTGACTAAAGTTATAAAAAGTGGCTCGCGGTAACTCGATGTACCATTTGGCTGCAAGACCAATTAGAGTACGCTGGAAAAGACATAAACGAATGGAATCATCTGAAATGGAGTTAGATGCACACCAGAGGTGATAAGTCATCACGTGGTTCGACGGGTCCTCTCCTGGCTTACCTTCGAATTTAGGAATATCACTGGGCAACTTATGCGGCATTGGTAGCTAATACTGAAGATAATTAATCGGATCGTTCGTAAGGCGCGTCAAGTCAGGCAAGTCCAAAGTTGCGATAAACGGTAACTGACGGTTAGGGTCCCTAAAACTTGAGGTCTGCAGACCAGCCCCAGGAGGAGGATATCCAGGATAACTAGGAATGGGAATCGCATTTGGGATATTTTGACCTCTTGGAAAACCAAGATTAACCGAACCATACTGGGGTATCTCCTCATCTATGCAATATGGTTTTAAACGCTTTGTGCCACAGCCCAGGTCAAGACATAAATTCTATGGAAACATTAGATCATTCCTCCAGGTTTTGGATATGGCAAGATATGGGTATTAATTCTCCTCTCAGGTGTCGACACATTCGGTCTCATTCCTTTCTTATATTTATTAAGTGGTCCTATAAGAATATTCTACCATAACAATTTGTGTTGAAGCTATTCTTGTGGATAAGAAAGATGAGTCTAAAGAGGAATGATTTGGAGACCTCCACATATAAATCAAAGGAGAGCATTGGCACCAATCTATCTATAATTTGTCAAATGCAGTCTTCGAAATGATGGGAATGTCCAAAAGACAATTGGAACTAGTGGAGAAGGAAAAGGATGCGAGGTTTCAGTTGTTGGAAAAGTGATGTGAATGGTTGCAGACCAAGTTGCATAAAAAACTGGCAATAATGGAAGTTACTCATGAAACTCAAAGTAAATGGGATGGATCCCCTATCTATTGGTGATCATGTTATCAAGTTCAAAGACAGGGAAGCTGTTAAAGGTTCACAATATTCATAATTTAAACTTGTATTGATGCATGGAGAAAATGCACCCCACGGGACAAAAAAGAATTTGGACGTTTCTGAAGAAGACATACCCTCTAGTGTTATTTAATTTCCAATGTTAAAGTCAATGCATTTCAAGTATGTTTTTTCGAAGATTTCAATGAAGAACCATAGTCAAATGGATGTTTTGGAATATCGAAGCCTCTAAAATCACAGAAAAATGTAAATGGTTCTGGCCATGTATCCAACTTTTTATAATATAAATGATAATCATTTTATAAAAATAAAATATTAATGATTTATTTATATAAATAAATATTGATTTAAATAATTTAATTTAAGTATTTTTTTTAAATTAAAAATACTCTTATATATATATAATATATATATAGAGAGAGAGAGAGAGAGAGAGGAGAGAGAGAGAGAGAGAGAGAGAGAGAGAAGAGAGAGAGAGATTAGATATAGATATACACATCAACAACAAGAAAAAAAAAAAGGAGAAGGAAAGGAATATATAGAAAAATCATATTATCTTCCCGAGAGCAGCTAAATAGCTATAAAATTTGTAGGAATTTAGATTTAACAATTTTTCACCCCTAACCAACAATGCTCCTTTGCCTAAGGGTTGTATACATACCCCATTGTGTCATAATTGACAAAAAGCACTTGGTGAACTAAGCTCATTATCAAAAACACATTGTCAATGGAGTTTCCAAATAGTATATAAAGTAAATACTCTCAAACAATTTTAGATACTAGACAAGGAATGCTTAATCACTAATATGGGATATCCCAACAAAATTTCCCACCAATGTAAATATCCTTGGAGAATGTGATCCAACTGCAATTGAAGTTGAGCCTAACAAGATCATGCAAAGAAATATTCCCATAAAATATATTTCACTATTTATAATCCTGAGTGGAAATGGCACAATCCATCAGTGAACCTCCTTTTAGCCAACCAAAATTTGGAGGGGAGGCCTTGATAAATAACCAACCAAACAAAGACCCAAAATTTAATATGAGACTCTAATCAACCAAACATCATGCAATCGACAAATCCGATGAGTTTCTTCATCCACAAAAACCACATAGCATTGAGAAATGGTTCTAACTGATGACATTAATGCAAAATAGAATAGATCTCATGAGAATCATATTAAGTCAAATAGCACCCAAAAACTCATTCCTAAACTCTCCAAAAGGGACCACCCATATTAATATTCATCTTGAAAACGTCTTCTCTAGGAATGAGCCTAATGATCTCCATAAAGCTAGCCTAATGTTTAAAGGACAAGGAAAACTCCTGAGCCATTAAACACTAGTTCTTTCAAGAATATGAATTAAAATCCAGAGATACCGCCAAAGAAAAATATTCTTTCTCCTAAACTTCTCTACTTTAAAATGAGGAATATCATATATACAAGTTTATTTATCTTTCCAACTCTATATTGATCTCTATATCCAAACTTGAGCTACTACCTAATCTCTGTGAACACACGAAGTCTACCACCTTTCTCCAAGTTGCCAAATACTCTTCAAAATGGTGAACCTAGAAATTTGAAAATTACAGGGAGTATAAATGATGTCACATAAGCCAAACTAGCCCCTAATTTTGCTAACATAATGGGAAAACAACAATTTATGTTGCATCAACACTTGCTAAGGGTATGAACCCTCCAAGCATATAACTAACCATATGGTAACCTTGTCTTGATTCACCACATATATCAAACCATTATCTCCCTCATCCTTTGGGTATGATGTAAACATGCCAGGGAACCATGGGAAGACCCCAATATTCATCATATTTGGCCCACAAATAAGAATGTAGAATCTTCTCCTATCAGTGGAACTAAGTGTTTTGGGGAGCCAACGTGACACATAGTATATATCAGCAAGGGGAAAAACTTTTTAATACCAAACAAGAAGCTTCCATTATAATTTCTCAAAGCACCAATCCCACATAGCAATGGGGGAAAGGTAAACCCCAACAGGAATGCCAAGATATCTGACAATAACCATTGGATGAACAAACCTCCAAGTAATCAAAATCTATGTAGGAATGTCATCAAGACCAACAAGCCAAAATCTCATGTTATGGTCACTCACGATAGCCTCCAAAGCCTCATAGAATATTGAAATATAATCCTTGGTAGCTAAAACTAACTCCAAATCAATAAAAATCGATAAGAGGGAGTCATATGCAATGTTCATGTTAACTATCTCCTCCCCCTCATGCAAGGAAATACATCTAATCTGATGATGATAAAGGGCCAATTTCAATAGATACATAAGAGAATTCATTATCAAGACTTCAAGATAAGGGGTCAATGGGCATCCTTTATGGATGGACCAGTGAAGTTGGATGTTGCAATACAACAAAAACAAAGCAAATATTTGACCATGTCAAAACATCACTATCCAAATCCAAGGAAAGTCTATGTATCTATGATAAATTTTCAATCATTGTGATCATAAGCTTTCAAAGACAATTTTCAAAAAAATGGCATGCTAACCTATCTCCCTAGCCCACTCCATAGCCTCACAAGCTGACAAGATTTTATTAAAAGTAATTTTTCCTTGAATAGAGCCTATTTACTCTTGGTGAACTATTTTTTGAGCCACATCATGCACCCTCAAATTTGAATCCTTAGCCATAGTTTTTTAGGCAATGCTCAATAGTGTGATTGAACATCACTCACTAATAGAGTCTCTTGAAAAATTATTTGGAATAAGCTTGATAAGGCATTGGTTAACAATATTTGAAGGGATCCTTGTAGAAAATACTTCTTGAGAAGGATAAAAAAATCATCTATAATCATATCCTACATCACCTTGGAAAAATCACAAGGTAGACCATCAATGCCTAATGACTTCCTAGCCATGGAAGAGATAGCAACAAATAACTCTTCTTTTATAAATGTTATGTCTAGCCTATCTCGGTCCCCAATCCATACTTTGCAGGGGAACACTCTATAATAAGCATCCTTAGCATTAACAACCAAATCTAAGAGATGATAAGTATATAAAATATTTTTAAAATTGTTACTAAACATACCTTCGATCTCTATTATGTTCTCCTCAAGAGTTCCATCCACTCAACAAAGATCAAGAATGTTGTCAGCAACCATTTTCCTCTTTAGTATTTTAAAAAGGAACTTAAACCCCCCATCACCTTATTGAACCCTTTGCAATTAGGCATGAATTTTAGCCCCTTTGGAAATATACTCTTCCTCTTTGTGCACCACACTCTCACATTGTGTTGCATCCTCTCGGAGCTTGATGCTATGTAAGTCTTCCTCTGAAAGAGTATGCACCTCTTAAAGTTTTTTTTAGCCTCCCAGAGTTTATATTGCAATATATCCAAGCACCAATATAACATAGCAATGGGGAAAAGGTCAATCCAAAAATAAATTCCAAGAATTCTCATAATAACCCTTGGATGAAAAACCTCCAAGTAATTGAAATCCATGTAGGAAGGCCATCAAGATTAACGAGCCAAACTTTTGTGTTATGGTCACTCATGATAGTGTTGTCATTGATGTTAAAGGAGATACAATGTTTTTGTTTCCAAAGGACAAAGATATTTGGGCATAATGTTTCCATTGATGACAACTAATGTTGTATCATTAATACCAAAGCAGGTACGATGTTTTGGATGTCCAACTAAGGAAATTGTTAGGCATAGTGTTTCCATGACAAAGGATCGTTGAGTGTTTGATTGGAACATCAATTATGATGAGAAGATATGATGGCTTAAAATTTATTGAGTGAATTTGATTGACACATCAATGATGTCAAGAAGATATAATGGATTTGATTGTATCCACTAAATCCATCCAGGAAGGAGAATAATTTCTTCCAGGCAAGGCCATCTAAGACTTCCTCAATGAAGGGTAAAGGAAAATGGTCCTTATTTGTAGCCTTGTTAAGTTCCTAGTAATCAACATAGATTCTCCACTTCCCATTCTTCTTGGGAACTAGAAAAAGAGGTGAAACCCACTCACTATTTGAAATGGGGTATATGAACCCTGCATCCAGTAGATTTTGCGGTTCTTCTTTCACAATGTCCTTAAGAGATGGGTTCATCCTTCTCTGAGGTTGGAACACATGATTGCATCCCTCCTTGCTGTAAATATTATTGTTACAAACTTAGGGATGCACACCTTTCATTTCCTTATAATTCCAGGCAAAATCATCCAGGTGTTGCGTCAGCACATTGCACAATTGTTCTTCATGTTTGGTCGAGAGAGAAGGATTGATCTTTAAGGTTCTTGATGGGTCAAAATCTACAATATTGACATGTTCTGGACTTGATTCAACAGGGAATAAGTCATTCCAAGGACTACTACCAGATTATTTCATCAACTCCTCAATTAGTATGGGAGTAGGGGGTTTGTTCTAAAGGATATGGTCAATGAGGTCATCTTCATCAAGTTTCACCCCTCCTGTAATAGTATCTAGGGTGCATATTAGGTAGGGGATGGTGTGATACAATTCATCTTCTTCCTTATCTTCTAACCAGAAGGGTAAGTCATGCTCAATAGAATGTTGAGAAGGAGGATACAATACCAGTTGTTTCGATAAATGTCAATTATTAATGGTCATCTTCCCAACCCTATAACTTATGTAATTATCATTAGTGGCCAACCACAGTCTTCATAAGATGAGAGGATAACCATTAAACTTGGTTTTGGGATGGAGAACTAGGAAATTAGTAGGATACTCCCAAGAGTCAATAGAGACCATAACATCTTCAACAACTCCCTTAGGAGCTACTATGGATCTATCTACAAGTTGCAGTAATGTGGTGGTATTCCTCAAAGCCCCTTGGAGATTTAGCTTTAGCATGGTTTCCTTCGTCATCACATTAATTTCAACCTCAATATCAATCATGGTATTAGGGACTATAAGGCCATCAATGTGCACATATACTACTAGGCTTCTAGGATCTAGTTATTTCAGGAAGATCACCCTCCCAAGCATCAAATCAGATAGTTTCCCAACAACATTTATGGTGGGGGTGTCTCTTTTTCTTCTCCCGGGATTTTTCAAACATTTCTCCTTAATGAGCTTATTCTAGATGGGAACATCTTTAATGGCCTAGACAAGGGGTATCTTAACACACAAATTTTTCAATTCTCCCAGAAGTTCAACATCTTATGGGGTGTGCTTGCTAGGGTGGATCAACCTCTAAGGAAAAGGAGGTGGATTTACTTGAGGAACACTCTCTTCCTTCTCTTCTTCAAGATCTTCAGGTGGAGAAGGTGGGTGGTTATTTGGAATAACTCTCCAAGACCGAAGCTTGATCTCTTGGATTTCCATAGCATAATAAGGATAGGATGTCTCTCCATTGTAGACATGTTGTACTTGCTTATTGTTCGGGTTCAGATTGGGTTGAGCAGGCATTTGAGGTTGCTTAGGTGGTGTAGGATGAGTGAGTTTGGGTTTAGGTTGGGGTGGAGGTAGTAAAACAAGAGGTTGGTTTGTTAGGATATTCCGACACGTAGGAATAGTTAAGTATAACTTGGTCTAGTATAGAGTTAGGTAAAGTGTGTTTCTTTAACATGTACATTTGTAACTTACAATCCGACGTTCACGATATGTAGTGATCCGACAGTTCATTCTCGCCTCGGTATTACCAACACTTGATCCGTGGCTTGACACCCGATTGGTCCATGAATTCTATTTAAAGCGCATGGAGGGTCATTTGTAGGTTCACCGTGCATGAGAGAAGCTT
>APFE030971969.1:1166-51330 GCA_000404065.3 Pinus taeda
AACCATAGATGGGTCCGCCCAACCTAACATAGGGTCCAAAACCAAAATTTTCTGGGGCGCTGCCCCGGACCCCATAAAGTGGGGTTACGGGTACCGCTCAAACCCCCTGTTAACTACGTGGAAAGAATATAACACAACCCAACAAACTTGAAACCAGGGGGGCTCAGTCTCAACCCAAAATCCAATGAAAATAAGTAAGGTCCTATGGCACACTCTCACCTAATGTCATCTAATAGGGGAACAACCATCTTCCACCCTATGCATATAAAAAATTAGGAAAGATACTTAGCCCTTGGGTGAAATTTAAGAGATATTATTTTTTGGAGGGGCATTTTTTTTATATTACAACCCTTTTCTATAGTTAGCCAAACAATTATTTAAAAAATAAATATTTTTTATACTTTAGCCATGAGAAATAAGCACCATAAACATTCCAAGCCCTGATTAGCTTGGTTTTCAGGTCAAATTTGCTCCAATCGCCTTGATTTGCAGGTCATATTTGCTCCAATCGCCCTGATTTCTAAGAATGGCACTGGTTAGGGGCTATTTCAACCTTTACCATTCCTATAAATCAAGGCTAGGGTTGAGTTCACCCAAGAATTTAGAGTTTTTCCTATATAAATTTGTATTTATAGTCCTCATCATTGTTGAGTTTCCTAAAAACAGGAATCACGATGGTCAATGAACAAATTGTGCTTGGAGAGGGTTTCAAAAGGATGTGATCACCCATCTAACCCTTTGTTTCACCATTCATTTTGTTAAGCATGAATTGTTGAGTGGACCAAAGTGACAAACACCATCATAGGCAGGCGCAAATCAAGTTACAGATTCAACTTACCCAGTTTACCCAGTTGCTCGTATTCTTAGTGGAGTAAGGCGCGTTATTCCCTTTCTAGACTCAAGTAGCATCAATTTGGAAAACATTTCAAAATAGTTCGAGTGGATTAAGAGTATAGTAGTGTACATGAAGGGGACATATTTTGTTCAGAAGCCTTGAATTGGTGCATTAGGTGACAATGAAAGGTAATTATAGATGTGGTGCTAATTACCCTTTCAATTTCACTTTTATATCACAGAGCTACCATCCCCAATCTAGCAAACAAAAATTCAATTTTAATACATTTTTTATTTAGCATCTTGGATTTATAGTTTAGTTCGCTACTGCTACAACCAATGAAATGTTGCTTATGTGTTCAGTGATTTGAGAACCACAGGCATTTGGTAATTGAGTGGTGGTTTGGCTTGTGAGGTGTGTAATGTCTCTTTATAAGGTTGTAGGTGAAGAAAAATCCCCTTCACTAAAATAATGTTCGGATCTACGCTTCTTGTTTCCCATGCAATCCATACCCAAGAAAGAATTTCCCTATCATTCCCACCATAAGCTACCTGTCAACTTCAACTTGTAACCGGGAGTGGCGATAAAATGCATAGAAATGGTCTTTGAGGAGGTTTAAATAAGAATCCCCTCCTCTATATATAAGGCCAAGCATAAGTCGACTACTACTTCTTTTGATCCTCAAACTCTTGACGTCCGATGACCTCCAACACATATGTAACTAATGCACTTAATTTTTTTAGTGATTATGAAGTTGCTACACCTGTGGATTCTTATAGAGTATTGGACCTATGGATTTATAGAAGTGTATATCTCCATTTAGCTTAAACAACAGACCATCCTGGAAAGGGAACACGGGTATGTTATTTTATCATCTTATCTTAGTATATGTTATTGTCAAAAATATGAGATTTTATGAATTAGCTTAGTTTATGTAGTGGACTATGGCTAAAGGAAATCATTCTAGAATTTTTTTCCCCTCAAATTACTAAAACATTTATGCCATTCTGGTATGTTATTTGATAAACATAAAAAAATCAAGCAGATGATATATACCCTTAGAAAATCATAAACCATAGTTTTATGACTCTTTTATAAATCTCTAGTAGATATGAGGGGTGTCATAAGGCTCAAGAGCATGGTGTCTAGCCCAAAAAAGCTTAGATTTGATATGTAGTAGCTTTAAAACAATTCAAAAGCTAAATGATATAATTTTATGTGAATTTCAAGAATCAATAGAAAAATCATAAACCAATAGTTTTATGACTCTTTTACAAATCTTTAGTAGATCTGAGGGGTGACATAAGGCTCAAGAGCAAGGTGTCCAGCCCAAAAAAGCTTAGATTTGATACTTAGTAGCTTTAAAACAATTCAAAAGCTAAACGATATAGTTTTATGTGAATTTCAAGCATCAATAGAAAGGAATCTACAAATTTCAGATATGACTAACAATCATACTTAGGAAGTTGTTGGGAAAAGTTATTAGATAAATTTTTGTTGTCTTTGTTCTCTATTTCCATGTTATTTTTATCTGCACATCATTGGAATTGATACGCTTTTCCCCATTTTCCGCAGCAATGGTGGAGAGGGAAAATAATATTTCTTCTAAGATGTTGACTTGGTTTGGGCATTTACCTGCTACAACAAAGTTGAGTTACTTTTTCCATTGAAATAAATTATTACTTTGTCCATTGTTCACAACTAAAGTAGTATGGTTACCAAACCAAAGTAGTGCTATATTTTTGAAAATAAAACATTTATTTTAAAGTATTGTTTCCATCCACTTCTTTAACAGAAGTTACCTCTTGTCCTACAGAGTCCAGATTATCCACATTACTGTTGGAAATATCACCAGCATAAGCATCCTTATGAACAAGGAATTCTTGCAAGTGTTTTTTTTTCAAGGTTCTCTGATGTTTTTGCAATTGTGGGATTCCCATAATTATCTTTCTATCACTATATGGAAAATATCAATGAGATGAAGCCGGATGATCATAACCAAAATTGTATCCATCCTCTTCTTCTATATTGATTTCAGTTGGGTTCTGATTCAATGTGCATATTTCAACATTGCAAGTTTATTTTTTTGCATAAAGCTAATTTCACAAATTTTTTGTTTAGTGCTTTTATTTTATTTGGTTCCTTTTTAAAGTTTTGTCTAGGATTAGATCCCAATACCCAAGGGGATTAGAGGTATTTTTATCTGTTCTGAAGATAAATATCAATATCAAATATTTAATATCTATTTAGATGAGTACTAGTGGGTGTTGACCTATATGAGCTTAAGCCTTTCATAGAACTAGAGCCCTTTACAACCTTTGTACTATGAGAAGCAATAGGAACAATAGAACATGTATGTATATTTCCATTGTAACCACTTGTACATGGTAATACCTTCTCTTCTTCTTCAGGTAATGGTGTACCATAGAAGAGATATTTTGTTCTCATAAGAGAGGATTCCATAAAATCATTATTGCCTTTACTAGGGACTATCCAAGAAGGGGTAGAAATTCCAAAGAACCCATTTGATCCAAGATACACAGAAGGCATGAAATTTGGAATAAAAGGTTTAGTTTTAACTGACCTTATGATTTGTTCATGCATACATGTGATACCTTTAATGGGTTTTGAACCTCTCAACATTCTTTCAGTTCCACTAAATGTTTTATTTTGATATATCTCCATTAACCCAAATGAGGCATGAGTTGCTGGATGAAACCAACTGGCATTCTTTTATGAAGAGCCCTAGGGTAAATTAGAGAAATTTTTGTTGTCTCGATTCTATGTTGCCATGTTCTTTATATCTGGACATGTTTCTGAAATTGATACACTTTATGCCATTAGTTGTAGCACTTGTGTAGATGGAAAACAATATTTCTTCCCAGATGCCTACCTAGCTTGGGAATTCACCTGCTACAAAAAACCTGAGTTGCTTTGTCCATTATTCACAACAGAAGTAATATGGTTACCTAAAAATAGTATTCCTACATATTTTAAAGCAAAAAAATTATTTTAAAGTATTATTCCCATGCACTTCTTTAATAAAAGTTACCTCCTATCCCACAGAGTCCAGATTCTATTTAGTTGTATTTTGAATTGTACTCATATATGCTTGTGAATCCATGCACCAGGTAACCCACTTCTATGATTAGTTGGAACATTGAATAATAAGTGGATTTTTAGTGTGGAACCGTGTCTGAAGATGAACAATAATTGTTCATGATTGTGTATTCCTATGAGTTACTACTATGCTAAGGAACAAACATTATCTACTAAAGTCTTGCTAAATATTGTTCATGTCTTATTCTTCACACTCACATATGAAATATAGCGGTTTTATATGAGATCATGAATATGGCAGAGATTCAAGAAATAGAAAACAAAATCTAGTGTAAATGGAATGCATTGGATAATATATACATTGAAGCCAAACTGTAGATGAAAATCTTATTCTAGCCTAGTTTGTTGAAATACCTAGTTTTTAGAGTTGCACTGAAATGGAAGTAAACGTGGAAAAAGAAAAAAATGAGGAAATCTCTTCATTTCTTCAAGCCATTGCAAGAATTTTAGTGCCACTTGGCATTGCTGAAATTCCAGTTTCTATATGAACAAATATATTATAAAATTCAATAATAGCAAAACCAATCACCTCCCATATAATTGTTGACACTTAAAAAAGAGTAATTGACTATGCTACAACAAAAACCTTTCATGGGATTTTTCACCTCTTAGTTCATTGATAAGTAGAAAGTTGAAATAATTCCAATTTAAGGACACTTGTATCTAAGAAACCATGCAAGTTATAAATCAATTTCCTCTATTCATTTCCAGAACATCTTTCCAACCACTGTTTGAAAAATTCCATTCTTAAGTGCATGGAGATCTTATCTTCTGCGGGTGTGGAGACAGGGAAGGGAAGGGAAGGTGGGAAGCATTTTGCATCTATTATATTTCATGAATTGTAACCACATAAAGCATATCACATGTCTTCATATTCTAAAGTACGTAGATAAAATCAGTAGACTTACCATCAGTGTATTCAAATACAAAAGTCCATTGACAAAGTAAAATAAGGAATAACCTTTCCAAAGAGATAAATATGGTAGTTTTATCATTGATAGAAGTAGATGCCTAGGTGAAATCTGCTCCATTTATTTCCAAAGATTGTTGAGGTTTAATTTTTCTTCTTCTAAAATTCTATTAAAATTCAATTCATCATCATTACTCCTTATACATGATATCATATCTTCATGGACCTCAATCATCTTCTCTAATGTAGACCATAGCCAAGATAGGAATTGAGGATTTAACAGTTTCATATTCTATGCTTGCAAATACCTGTAGAAATGTTTTGTTGATTTTATTGTCCACTAAGTTTTACTTTGTGGACTCGCTTTTAGCTATAAAAATAGGCTTACAATCCCAAGGTCTTTAATTCCCCTAGGATTGATGTCTGCTCTAAGGGTCAAAGATCCAGGACCAATTTTTCAGTACCTTAAGGTAGATGTCATTGTATAATCAACCAAGAACGCCATTATAGGATTTTACCCCTATCTTTCTTGGTTTCAAACCTAGAGGAGCACAACCCTTCATTACAATAATATTGATGGAGATATCCTTAAAATAGTGGGGGACATTCTTCATTTTTTTTTAATACAAATCTTATTGCTCTTGACCAACAATTAACATTCTAAATGTATGAAAACAAATCTCTATTATTGAGTCATTCCATGATCTCTAATTGCTTGTTAAATAGTAAAACATCAAAGTAGTATCGTTGACATATTTAACTCTTTCCGAGATTGGTAACCTATATTGAGAGTTGTTGTTCTAGAATTGTTCATATGGGCATGGAAAAATCTATTCGAGAGATCATGGCTCTTGTTGTAGAAAGTAGTGTAACCATTACATGCATCAAAACTCATTAACTTGTAACAAAGGTAAATTTTCATTTTTTCCCCACAGATACTCGCACACATTTCATGCTAAGTTTTATTTAGAGAGTTGCAAAGCTAGAAACTATTTTCAGGGTTACACAATTAGAGAGACATTTCTTGTATCTAATGTAATTTTTTAAATATAGGACTATGCTATGGAGACTGAACAAAGCCACGTATTCCATTCTTTCAATTTAATGATATCAAGTCTTGCTGGGAGTTTGGCATATGTAACTTGCAAGATGATTTTCACATTCAATTTATGTGAGGAATGTTATTTATTTTAAATAGTTTTAGTTCAATTTTACCATTTGGTTATCAAGTTATATAATTTGGTTAACTTTATTTTAAGTTTTTATTTTACTTAACATTTGATGATTATTGGTGTGGACAGACTTCTTTGTGTTGCAATGGTCACTCACTTGAAAAAATTTCTCCAAGCCTTTAATGTTACCGATGATGTTCTTGATCAAACTATTTTTGTTATGACAATGACAATCTAGATCTGGGTTTTCATTAAGAGAGTAAGATGGAATAGAAAAAGTAATATGTTCCTTTCTATCTATAATGTCATAACATTTATGCTGAAGTGTGCACTAAGCCTTGAAGAAACTTAATAATATTCATTTTGTGTTATTTCATTGGTTTAATAAATTATCTTTGCATGTGCAACATAGCTAACAACAGAACTTCGTAAAAACAATAGGGAGATGTAGAAAGCAAAGGGAAATAATAAGAACTGCATATTATGATGCTACTATGTGCACTCAAGGCAACCTAGCTTGCTTTCTAGAGGCACTTAGGCCAAAGCCTAGTCGACTCTCTCCAACATAGAAATGGTTGTATGAGGTATTTGTGTTTATTGAACTTATATGTGTGCACTGAAATGCTTAATTCCTATGGTATTGTAGGATTTTTCTAGACTTCCATGGTAGAACCAATCTATGCAGAGTATTCTTCTGGCAACAATTGTTCCATCAAGCTCTAGTGTTGTTTCAATTGGTTATGATTTCTCTCATGTTGTTTATGGTTCTCATTTAGCATAGGAAAGATCAAATGGCTATAATGAAACATAAGCTACAATAGGGTTGAGTGGAATTGCACAATCACTGGAACAGTTAGTGGAAGAAATGGATTCTCATGCTACATCACCTCATAGGTTGTCCTAGAGTGAATATTAATTAGTCCTTCCATTTAATGATTAGAGATGTGGATTACTGATTTCATTCCAACCCAATTTTTTACATGTTACCGTGTCTCTTCTAGTAAATTTTCCATGGGAGATGTAGCCATGCACCATATTCCATATGGTTCTAATTCAATCAAGGTGATTCATTTTGTCAAGAGCAATATACTAAGTTCTATGGCGCATTTGTTGTTTTCTGGAATAAAGTTTGCATCTTCTAGCTCGTGAAGGAATTTGCATCAATGGGACAACCCTCAACCCCTTCCTAAACTATAGAGTGACTTAGTTATAGTGTATTATATTCGTCACTAAACATAGGGGAAGCATTGGACAAGTATCAGGTCATGTCTCAAAAAGTAATTTGATTGGATGAGGATGATTGTTTTGCTTAAAAACAATTTTGATCAACTGTTCTTTTCTTGCTTATGCTAGAAAAAATGAGGGTAAAATCAAATTATAGATGTGGATGTGTGTGCATAATTTTAATGTGGAAATGAAAAAATGTTTTTGATTTTCACTTCATCACATTTGCATATCTTCCAATAAAGGAAATGCATGCGTTGTTAAATTTTTCGATGGTGTTAAGGTAGATTTCCCATAGGTTGATGAATGAAAAACATAATTTTTAAATGTGAGATGAACACATTGTACAAAAATTCTTGAAAAAATATCATAACTCTCTATTCTATAGTAGGTTTAAGAGTGGAAACTTAGGCAGTTAGGTTAATTAATTTAATCAATTACAACAATTGTGGTCTTTGATGCAACTACAAGGTATGCCTACTTTGTATGAAGCTACTCTTGAATTTTATTATTTTTTTTGCTCCATGGGATGTCCATTTCTTTCTCATTGATGAAGGTTGATTAAAGCCTATTATAAACATATGATTAAAGGTTATA
Source organism: Pinus taeda (assembly GCA_000404065.3). Lineage (NCBI taxonomy): Eukaryota > Viridiplantae > Streptophyta > Pinopsida > Pinales > Pinaceae > Pinus > Pinus taeda. The sequence continues at coordinate 9,025 of APFE030971969.1, forward strand.
TTATTGTCCTTCTTTGGTAGGGTTTCAGCTGAAAATGTCTCCCATGGATGGGGTTTATTGTCGTCACCTGAAATGTGATGTTTATTATATTATTTTCCTCTATAGAACATTTGTCCTGTCATGTTTAGTCTTACCAAATGGTTAATTTATTGCAGTTTGAGGTTGCAATCTCAAAGGGTGCCAGTGATCATGAAATTTAGGCATGGTTCCTTTCATTGAAATAATATTTTTAGTTATTGTAGTCAAATTTTCATAATATCAGTTAATTTTAACTTATAATTGAGTAATGCTATTTAACCAAAAAAGGTGTTTTGCAGGGACTTATCTGAGATATTCCAGAGATTATTTTGCAATGTATTAGTAGAGATGAGGTAGCTCTAGAAATAACACAAAAGGCTTGACATTTATTTTAGAAACCACTACATCTCTATCATATTTATTTGTGTTCATGTAATATCTATTCAAATTTATAAATGCAGGTTTTTAAGAGATTGTATGAGAATCCATTGATCAAATTACATGTTTCAACCCATATCATTTTATTGGTGACCATCCGCGATGTTTGCAAAAATGTTTTGAAGGAACTAGCAAGTTGGGTATGATTTTGTCATGATTTATTTGCTATCAAATCTTTGTTTTGGATTATATTGCGTGTTTATTGATCTAATTAGTATATGTTCTTAGGATCTTATAAATGAGAGTTTTCTTGGAGGAAGCGTGACTACTAGAACTAAATAAATATATCATAAAATGAATGCTAACATGAAGACTAAAAAATAGATTTCATAATAGGATATAATACAAATAAACATATCATGATAATAATCCTATCTCTTGTGAACATATTTGGGATATACTATATGAAATTCAATCCTTGTTGAATAACTTGAATCCGGTATGATTATATTAGGTTAGATTGAAACTTCCAAATCGCTGCCCGTATAATGTTGTGTTGAATGGTTTTTAATCAATGCAAGATGATAACTACATTATCATTCTATAAGAGTTGAGACTGACAGCCATATTAAAGCTTTTCAATAACTCTTCTACAAATTTAGTCTAGGCTAAGTTGCACGGGAACAAATACAGATACAAGATTTTAAAATAATACAACAACTTTCAAAAAATATGGATATGACACAAGAAGGAAACAACACACACACACACACATAACAAAATAGAAATTTCATATTACCATTAATATTTTAGAATATAGATTCTATATCTAAAAATACACACTCATCATCATCAATTCAACATAAGCATTGTCATCATCATTAATGATTATTATAACATTCATTATTCAACATATCATCAAGTTTATATTTCAAATTTAGTTCATTAACATCAATTGGTCCTATATATTTAATTCTAAGTGAACATTTTAGGGTTAGGTTCATATCAGATCTTTATAGAGTGTTTTTTATCTTCTTCTTTCTTGGGCAATTTTGTCAGCAATTCAGGGCATAAAAGTTAAGGTTTCTCATCTCAATGATAGTGAGCACAATTCTACCCTAAAAACCCTATCAAGCTTCAATTGTTTGTTATTGAATTTGAGGATGATGTTTTATTGACTTGATATTTGGTAGGGTACATTATGCTCGTTTCCTGTGTCATCCTAGTGCGACTCTTTGCACTTCAACACTTAGGCACTTGGAATGCGGGTTTTATATTTGCACCCATTATCATAACTTACCTTCTCTGCGTCAGTAGCATTGGATTTTACAACATAATTTGATGGAACCCCAAGGTTTTAGAGCCATCTAACCCTACTACATGTTTAATTTCCTTTGGAAGACCAAAGTAGATGGTTGAGAGTTTCTCAGAGGCATAGTCATTTGCATTACAAGTTTGCCTCTTTTATAACATCTGTCTATAAATCCCCTACAAGAAGAGGACCCAAGTAAGGCTAGCTTATTAGTATGTCTTAGAGAATATTTAAAAATTTAAAAGAATGTTTTTAGCAAATAGTTGTTAGAGTATACAATATTTTCCTTTGTAAAACCTAGGATTCTTTTCAAATGGATATGATTATTTCTGTAAAATCTTCAGTTTTGCAAATTTTTTTTTTTGAGGAAATTAGTGCTAAAATAATTGAAATTGTATGATGATATGCTATAATAAAAATAACTTGAAAAAATGGATGGCACTACAACTAAAACAAAAAACTCTTTAGTTGTTAATTACATAAGCAATTTTATTTCTTGTGATCATATTGAAGAATAACAGTCATGATTGATGGATTTCAAGGCTACGTTTGTTGATTTGGGACACCCATAGTTTTCGATCAAGTTGAGAAAATGTCTTTGGTTCCATGACTAAAATACACACTTAAAATCCAATAAGAAACAATCAATTTAAACTTGGGTATGTAATGGTAGATAGTTTTCACAGGAGTTGTCTATCCCTAATTGATTTTTGCCTACATGGGAAGGATGCATTTCTTTCCTAGCACAAGAGGAAATGCAAAGAATCTTCTATATGTTAATAGCAGATGAGCACATTTTTGTTGAGATAGTATATAATTCCATTATGCCTTGAAAATATAGGAAAGTTAGGAAGTTGTATTTTATATAAAAAAGAGTACATTTTTTGTTGTTGCTAAACTAGAGCCTTTTGTATATTTCTAAAAAAAACATTGGTCATAGCATGGTCCTAAACACTTCCAAGTATTCTTTTCCAAAAATAATTTTGAAGCCTTTCGAACTAGGACACTTGTATGAGTGTTAATTTATGGATGAATTGGATGCAAAAGTTGTATTCTAGAGAATCTTCATAGTGGCTGTTACACAAAAATATCGTCACCATGACTATTTGCGGTTAGTATGGGTCTATCATCACTTATACTGGCCTCCTAAGCAAGTCTCAGACCTTATCTCTTCATGTCAAGTTTTTCAAATGAGAGAAAGACATTGAAAATCAATAAAACTCTGGTTCCGCACTTTCTCTCACTTTTGCCTGGGGGCCCGCTCTCTTTGTTCATATTACCTGCGTATCTGCACGCTTTGTCTATAAAGGGGTGGGTGCGTACCCCTGTAAAAGTCAAAAAGGCGCAAGTTCATCCTAAAAAACTCACTTTTGGGTTAATTCTAGATGTTTCTAGAAGGATTTTGACGTGGATTGTTCGCTCCAAGGTGGTTCATGCATCCCAAAAGAGAAGGAGCTAATCCTTGGATAGGAGGAGCTATCCCTTTGAAGGAGGGCTTTATCCCTTTGAAGGAGGACCTAGTAACTTCCCTCCATTGCACTATAAATTAAGGCATTGGGTCAGTTGCTAAGGAGGTTAGAAGCTGAACATTTTAAGGGTAAATGCTGATGGAATTGGGACTTCCTAGTTAAACTTGAGAGGAGAGATCACATACCTTTGGTTTCATTGGGAAGTGAGTGAAACTTGTCAAAGTAGAGGATAATTCTTGTTAGACCTTGGGAGGAGCTTTTACAGCATCAGGGCAGAGGCTGTAAAGTTCTTCTTTCATTTGAATTAATACAATCAGATTCATTTTTCTCAACAAATTGTCTTATGTGGTTTGTTTCAATCTCCTTGATCATTATGATGAATATGCTTTATGATGTTGGATTTCCAAGTGCTATTTAATTTGTTTGCTTGTTTTTGTTTGCAGGATTACACTTCAAGGAAGCTCATTTGGAGCGAGGGAGCGAGGCTTCCACAAACTTGCATTGGACCCAAGGTAGGCCTAAAACACTTGTTTGCCTTTGTTTTTAATTGCATATTTAGAGAAAGATAGTTTTTGATTGGCTTGCTTATCACTATATATCTTTAGATACTAGGAAGGTTGATCTTGTCCGCAACCTCGACTCATTCTGTGTGACAAAATGGCGACTCCGCTGGGGACTTGATTGTTTTCCTTGTTTTTACTTTGACCTAAGAAACTTGTCTTTTTGTTTCTGTTTTTGGCTTGTTGTGTGTGGAATTGGGTGGATTTAGTGGATCTAGGTTTGTTTTTTCTTTTCATAACTTTAGGAGAAGCCCACACCCTATGCTTGTATCAGAGTGCGTACTTATACACATGTTTACTCTGCACATAGAGCGTGCACGCACTTGTGTAAACTCTGAACCTGCGGACCCTGCTAAACTTTTGAAAAACTTAAATTTTACTCTTTCAATTAGTTTTATTTTGTTTTAGATGTTGTTATCCTCTGCCCAGACTTGCATGTGACTTGTTAAAAACTTTCCTTGGTTTAATTTCATTGGTGTTAGGGTTTTAGGTGAAATTCCTAGAAGCTTTTGGTTGCCGGTCTTGATTTTCATTTTGGTCGTGTAGTAGCTCAGAGCTTAGAAGCGTAGAAGCCTTAGATCACCTTGGTTTTTACTGGCCTTCTTATGAGTCTGACCATTTGCAAAATCTACCTTTGTTGAGGAATCCGTCTTGTGTTTTATCTTTGCGAAACTTCGAAAAAGCTTGTGTTAAAAGTTTGGATTTCATTTTTACAAAAGAAAACAAAAAATTACTTGTTTTTGACTGATTTGTGATTCTGGACAAGTTAGTCCTTGGTTTGCTTATCGCCAAGTAAAACATCCTTAAAAGCAAAACATCTTGTAAGCTTTTAGTTCAAGTAGTTTTTTTTTTTTATAGTTTGTAGATCTTAAGATTTGCTTTATTCATAGTTTTCACAAGATTTGCTTTAGTCATAGTTTTGAGTGTTTTTATAAAAATAAAAAAATCTCTTTTGAAAAAGTTTGTTTTGGTAGCATTTGAGCGTTTGAATGAAAAGGGAAATTCTTGTGAAATTAACTAGTTGTCTTGTTTTGAGTGCATTGGAACAAAAACTATTCTTTTAATTTGTTTGTTAAGAAAGATTTGTGTTTACATGCATTTGCATTCTCAAACTCTTTCCTAGCTAGAAGTTCATTGAAGAGCAAAGATTGTTTAATCATCTTAAGTGCATCTTTTCAGTGATTTTGAGTCGAGTCTTCACACTGCGAGTTTCATCTCCGCACCTCTTGACTTAATCAAAAACCAATAAAAATAACGCTTAAAGTAAAATCAATCTAGAAAATTTTTATTTCTAGGGCTCTATTACACCAACATAGATTAAGCTAGTGTCTTGGAGTAGGGAGTACTTAACTCTCCAAGACAGTAAAACAAACAAGTAACTGTATCTTGCGGTAGGAGAGAAATCCAATTGTTGCATCTATGCTCTGGGAAAGCTCCTCTTAAAGGAGAAGCATGAGATCGTGTCTGAACCAGTGTGGGAATCAATCCTTCCTCATTGGGAACGATGCCAGATATTCACGTATTAAAAATGGTAAACCTCGGATTAACCATTGTCGAGGAGCCTGGGGTCACTTGTTGGTAAACCTTGGTTTATGTCAAGGAGCCTTCAAGGGGATTGAGCTTGTTACTCTGCCCTTGCGTGTGTATCGGATCGTAGACTGTTCCCCCAGGTATATTTGTTTCTGTTGGTAAGCATAGTGACAATATTCTATAGGATTCTTCGTAAGGTGACGGTGGCAGGAAGATCCCACTGTACCTGGAGCAGACGTTGGCTATACTCACTTGGATTTTCTAGGGGGTTCTCTTCACTCTAGATGGTTTAGTGGAGAAACTTGTGCCAGTCTATTCATTAAGCAGGTTGCTGGGGTAACTATTCCAACCGCTATTTCTGTATTGAACTCTGTGATTGTTGGGCCTTAGTTTTGATATTATTTTGCTCTAAGAAACTTACTTAACCATCTATTTATCATCCATTTTCACTCCATTCATTCCATTTTGATGTATATTTGATATCCATTCAGGTATTTAGCTTTAATTTGTCAATTTCTAAAGTTTTTATAAAAGTTTGATTTTAAGTGCAAATTTGGCAATTTCAGAAATTCTCGTAATCACTCTATGGTTGATATGGATGCAGGCCACTTGAGCACGAATGGGATACATGAATGGAAAGCTTGGGAACTAGGACCAAGCCACCTATGCTTGGTTCCAACATAACGAGCTTTATTAGGCCTATTTGGAGCTAGTCAATCATGACTAGTCATCCAGAAATCCCATCTAAATAGGGAAATTTTGGGATTCCATGATATTGGTCATATTCCTTGGGATGAGGGTAGTGAATTCGACTTGGATAGATGGATTAGAGTAGATGGGTTTGTTAGAGTGAATGTAGATCAGTTTGTTTCATGAGACTCCTTATTTAAGAGCCACAACTCTGATGGCTCATACATTGACTCATTATACTTTTATGCTGTGATACTTTTGGTTTGAGGAATTAATTTGAAGACTTGTGCTATTCTCATTTTTCTGCTCAATGCTATGGATGTGTAATTGATTTAAGCTTCTGATATCACTTCTCAAGTGTGCAAGGCAAGGGTGGAGGTCGCCCATTCCAAGCTATGTACACTTCATTGTTAACTAGTTTTATTTTCTGTAATTTGTTTAGTGTAGAACTCGTTTTTCAAAGCTTTATTTCAGATTTCTTTATGATTCATGAATGGTATTTGATTTCTTTAGTTATTAGCTTATTCATCACTTTATTGAGTTGAAGAAACACAAGTGTTCAAGTTGAGCATCTCTTCTGCTACAATGATGAATTACAACTAGTTTCTTTGATTTGCATGCAAGTGGTTTTTATTATGATTTTGAGTATTGAGATGAATAACTTATGATGAAATACTTTATGTGTCTCTTAAGTTAAGATCTTCTTTCATTAACAATTTATCCATCTCAAGTTCTTGTTTTTAATCTCTGATTCATTAAGTAATAGTTGAGGCAAAGGTGGACTTCTTGAGTCAAGATCCATCTCAATATTCTTCCTCTACTGTAAACAAGTTGAATTAGAGTTATAGGATGTATTGCTTTTGAATAAACTATATTTCAAGGATTGATTATATCTGATCTTCACACATAGTGAACTTGCCTCAAAGCATAAACAACCCGGATTGATAATAAATAATTGTGTTAGTTTAGGTACATAAATTAGCTCAACAGTGCTGTTGGATTTCATCACCAACTAGTGTTTTCAGTATGGAAAGTTACTGCTTGCATGTGATTTGATCACCTAGATTCTTTAGGCATGTGATTCAATTTGTTTGGTTCTTTAGAGGCTTTAGATGGTTTTCATTGAGATTTTACTTTGTTTTCGTGTGAAGTAGTTAAAAGTTTTTAACCGTGGCTGAAGTACCGATGAAGTCCCGTAGACTTCGGGGCCAACCTCCTGAGTTTTCACCAAGCCAGCCTGAAGGGCTATGGGCCCTGGTAACTCCTAAAGACAGTAGAAGTGGGTCACCTGAAAGAGGAGAATCTGCTTTGGTGGGATATCCTGATTTTTCAGCGTTAATAGCATATTATAGTACGCAGCCTATATCTGTTTCAGAAGTTACTGGTAGTGTTTCATCTACTAGTGATATAGGTGAAGAACCTGAAATATCTGAACCCGAATTTGAAATTGCTGCTACTCCAATATCGAGGTTTGCCTCTCCAACTTCTGGTGGTCCTAGTTCACCTAGGGTACAAAGAATAATTACCCAAAATCTTCCTTCTGGACTAATAGCTATTGAAGAACTTGCTATTCCAGAAAAAGAAGAAGGCATCCCTATTCCAGAAGATCAACCTGTTTTAGACCTTAAGGAGCGTGAATCAATCTTTTACAGTACACCTAGGAGCACTGCTTGGTATCTTTCATTGACTAATTTTTTGGAAAACCAGGGACTAAGTTTTTCACCACCTCATATTTCTTATCACCCAACACATAGAGGTTACTATCCTCCGTTGAATATGTCAAAGAAGTCGTCCATGTTTTCTCAACCTCCGGAAGCATTTTTGTACGGCGGTCCTTCTGTTCCCGCCGGGTATCAGTACATTTCTGGTACTTTTTCGGGAGCATCTCCTCGACCTATTGAACAAGGGTTATTAACTGGAAATAATGGTACTAAACTGTTGAGTGTAGAAGATATTATCATGATGTCAGGTTCTATTCCCAATCCTCAATCTCAAAGTGGCCAGTCACCGCCTGGGGGGCAACCTCAAGGTACTCAGTTTGTGCCTGGGGGGCAACCTCAAGGTACTCAGTGTGCGCCTGGGGGGCAACCTCAAGGACAATACATACCTATGGGATAGTACGTTCCTCAAGGTCAACCCCAGACTCAATATGTACCTCAAGGTCAACCTCAGTATTAATATGTACCTCAAAGTCAACCTCAATATCAATATGCACCTCAAGGTCAACCCCAGTATGAATATGTACCTCAAGCTCAACCCCAGTATCAGTACGTGCCTCAGGGTTATCAACCCAAAGGTCAGTACCCAACCCAAGGTTAGAAACCACCTTCTGGTCAATCATATTATCAACCCTACCCTCAACCCGGTTATGGTCCTCAATATCCTCAACCTGTTATGGGTTCATACCCCGGAATGAATTTAGTGTGGGATCCTTCTCAATCCCAACAGATCTTGCAACCGAATGTGCAGTTTTCATCTCAAACTGGACAACCCTTGGTTTCTGGTTCATCCCAACAACCTGTCCAGTCTACTGTTCAAACTTCTGCACCTTCTGTAGTTTCTCAGTCTGGGCCTAGTACACCTCGTACTCTGCCTCAAATGTCTGTTGAAACTACTGCAACATCTGCTGCATCTACCCCACCTTCTTCTGGAGTATCGACAGCTCCAGTTTCTACTGTCCCTGTATCTACTCCTCAGACATCTTTGCCTCAGTCTGGACCCATGATCCACACTTCGGTTCAGATGTTTGTAGAGAAACTAGGTTTAAGTACGGTTGTCACCACTCAACTTCAGTTTATTCAACAACCGTACCAAGGATAGTACCAATACGGTTCTACTGCGCAGAAACCAGTCTATCAGTGTCAACCGTACCCTAGGTATACATATCAAAAACCTCAGCAACCCCAGTATGGTCTAGTTAATCTTGGTTTTCCAGGAGGACAGAATATCCCAAATGCAATTCCAATTCCTAGTTTTCCTAGATATCCTCCTCCTGGGGCTGGTCTGTAGACCCAGCGTTTTAGGGACCCTAATTGTTAGTTACCGTTTATCGCAACTTTGGACCTGCCTGACTTGACGCACCTTACGAATGATCCAATTAACTATCTTCAGTATTGGTCGCCAATGCCGAATAAGTTGCCCAGTGATATTCCTAAGTTCGAAGGTAAGCCAGGAGAGGACCCGTCGAACCATCTGATGACTTATCACCTTTGGTGTGTGTCTAATTCCATTTCAGATGATTCAATTCGTTTATGACTTTTCCAGCGCACTCTAATTGGACTTGCGGCCAAGTGGTACATCGAGTTACCGCGAGCCACTTTTTATAACTTTAGTCAGTTAGCTACTTCATTTTTAACTCATTTTCAGTTGCTAGTCAGATATAACAATGACACGGAATTATTAACTTCATTAAAGCAGTCAACGTCCACTTACATTTGAGATCATATACATGAATGGAGACGTCGACGGCGTTTAGTGAAAGTTTTTATCCCGGATCAGATCTTAGCTGAATGGTTTGTAAAATCTTTACTGCCCAAGATCATTGAGGATGTGGCTAAGGCCGGAGTTGTTACTGAGGAGCAAGTAATTGCTCAAGCATAGTACCTTGACTTAGTTTATACTTAGTCGGGTACATTACATGAGAAAATCCCCGATCTATCCAAACAAAATCAAATCGTTGCAGCTCCTTCAGGGTCTCATGCCGCTGATGGTATGATTGGTACGGTTAATACCAAAAGTAAGAAGAAATATTCCAAGAATTCTTCTCCTATCATAACCTTTCTAGATTCCCCAACAGGAGATTCTTCCGTGGAACTTTCTGCTGATATTCATGTTGTAGAGTCATCTACAGCTAAATTAAAAACCGGTGGTAAGAAGAAAGGGAAGAAGAAGAATAAAATAGATAAGAATTTGAAAGAGAAACCACAAAAAGCGGAATCAACTGATGAAAAACGCAAACCTCATTATCCGTGTGTCATTTGTGATGAAGATCATTTTACGATAGACTACCCTCATCATGTAGAGGTTGCGAAAATTGTCAAAGGTTCCCAAACTCCTGCTGTTTTGAAGGATCCTTTTCCAAATCAAGACAATAAGATGATAGGTTCTTACTCCAGTGCCAATGAAGAACCCATATTCATGATGTCCCATGTTAGGATTGCGACTTGATCGCAAGATTATGGAAGTAAAAGTCCTGCTGATGGTAAAGAAGCAGAATCTTCTCATTCTAATCCATCAACCTCAGCTCCCGGTTCCAATCCACTACAGATCGAGAAACCTAATCTAGAGCTAGTAGTCAAACCGCCCACCAAGGGTGTACTTCGAAAGTTTGCTTTCAATGCACATACGAGAGCGGCTCAGAACTATAACATTGTTGAGTATTTAGTTGTTTCACCCTCAGCAATGTCGGCTTTGGAAATGCTGCAATCATGTCTAGCATAGCGTAAATTACTTTTGTTGGCTATAGGAGCTATTGACATTCAGGACCCGAACCTTATAATCTTCGATCTAGAAAATAGTGTACCACACTTACCTCATCAAATGGTTGTCCAGATTCCAGCGATAGTAAAAAACAGACCTGTTCATAGGACTGTGATTGATGAGGGAGCTTCCATGTGTATTATGTCGATACAGTGTTGGAGATCGCTTGCTTCTCCTTCACTAAATCAATCCCTGACAATTCTAAAGGCCTTTTATGGCCGTGGGTTTCATCCTTTTCGCATTCTACAGGATTTACCTATAGGGGTTGAAGGTAAAACCGTTAATCTAGATGTGGAGGTGGTTGATGCCCCTTTAGATTACAACCTTCTCTTGGGTCGTAGTTGGTCTTACGCTATGACAGCTGTCATTTCATCGGTCTTTTGGCTTATAAAGTTCCCTCATAATGGAAAGATCGTAACCTTAGGCCAGCTGTCTTAATTTTCATCTGACCCAGCCTCTGCTGAGAGCATTCAGCATGTTACTAAAGCGACGATCCCATATAAGGATGTTGGAGTAGGACTAGTTAAAGATTCCAATTTATTGGGCACTTTTCCTTTTCCTCCTATCAACGCATCGTCTTCTACTGCAACCATTCATATGATTTCATCAGATACCATTGTTAATGATGATCCTTGGATCATACCTTCTGAATCGTGAGATAGACTCATTTGGTACTCTTATGCCTTTGAGTTCGTATGAACTTGCATATCAGACCGTGCAGTCGTTTTCCGACACAACATCAACCCAAATCGACTTAATGAATGTGGTCCATGAGGAATCACTTTCGACATCAAACTTGGATTTAATAACGTTTTCTGAACTTGTTCAAACTGATGAGAAAATTCGTGAAATCCTATGCGTCGATGAGTTACCATGGGAAGATCTTCATCAAAGATCTTGATTTTTACCCGAGGGAGATCGTTTTGAAAATGATTTTTCATCAATTTTTACGACTGAATATGTTAAGGACGCTGAGAATCCAATGAAACATCCTAATTCCTAGTTAAACTTGGGAAATATTTCTCGAACTATTCCCCTTGACATTTCAGTTAAGCCTGGAGTTATTGAAAACGTTCATATAGGTGCCTCTTGTACGGAAGATGAAATTCAAACATATAAGGCCCTATTTCAAGAATTCCGCAACATGTTTGCTTGGTCATATGAGGAAATGCCAGGAATTGACCCCGCAATTGTAGTTCATGAAATCAAAACTTACACGGATGCTAAACCCGTCCGACAACGTTTGCGTCAGATTCACCTAAGAAAAGCTGCTGCAATTAAAGAAAAAGTTGAAAAATTACTCAAACTAGGTTTCATTTATCCAATCCTGTTAACGAATTGGGTATCGAATATTGTTCCTATTAACAAAAAGCAAGGGACAATAAGAATATTTATCAACTATAGGGACATTAATCGAGGCTGTCCAAATGACAATTACCCCACTCCCTATATCGATCAAATCATTGATGATTGTGCCGGCAACGAAATTTTCTCCTTCATCGATGATTTTTCTGGATACAATCAAATCAATATTCTACCTGTTGATCAACCAAAAACGACATTCATTTGTCCATGGGGGACTTTTGCTTATTGCCAATTACCTTTTGGGCTCAAGAACGCCGGGGAAACTTTTCAACGGGACATGTCTTATGCTTTTCATGATATCAAGCACATTGTGCAACCCTATCTCGATGACTTGCCTACTCATTCATTACATCGAGCTGATCATCTCGTCCATTTAAGAGAAGTCTTTATGAGGTGTAGGCATTATCGGATTAGGTTGAACCCCACAAGTGTGTTTTCTGTATTGAAACAGGTCAGTTACTGGGGTTTTTTGTTTCTGAAGCCGACATTTGCATCGATCCCTCGAAGGTTGAAGCCATTATCAAATTGCCTCCTCCTTCGAGTCTTCACCAACTCCAAAGTTTGCAAGGGAAAGCAAACTTTTTACATCGATTCATCCCTAACTACGCCGAGATCACAAAGGGTTTTACCCAGTTGTTGAAGCAGAATAATTCATTCTTTTGGGACGAGATAGCTGAGAAATCTTTTGATGCACTAAAGCACACGTTGACCCATGCACCATTGTTGTATCCTCCCAAATACAAGTAGGATTACTTCTCGTATCTCGCCGCCTCCTATTCCACCATTGGAATGGTGTTAGTTCAGGAAGATGAATTCAGTACTGAACATGTGATATATTAGCTTAGTCGAACGTTAAATCCAACTGAGCTAAAATACTCACATGTGGAGAAATTGGCATTGGTAGCCGTTCAAGTTGTCCAACGTTTTTGTCATTACATTTTACTACGTAAGACTACAGTTATTTTTGATTGCAACCCTATGATCTATATTTTGACCAAGCAATTGATGAGGGGCAAGTACTCCAAATGGATTGTCATCCTGCAGGAGTTCTACTTGGATTTTGAAAAGTCTAAGTCAAAGAAATATTTAGTTTTTGCGGAATTAAGGTGTGACTTCCCGCATGCTGACACAGAAACTGTGGCGGAAGAGCCCATTGTGGACGAATCCTTGTTTCTAATCAGCACTTTAGATCCGTGGTACGTGGATGTCATTGTTTATCTCCAAACCCAATCCTTTCAGCCAGATATTTCACGATCGAAACATCAAAAAATACAATTCCAATCCCAACAATTCAAAATTATTGGAGATACTCTTTATCGTCGTGGGGCGGACTCTGTTTTTCGACGTTGTTTGTCTCATGAGGAAGTTGAAAGGGTCCTAAATGACTTTCACTCTGGAGCGTGTGGCGGTCATATGTCTGGGTATGCCACAGCCCAAAAGATATTGCGCGGGGGATATTTCTGGCCATCTATGTTTAAAGATTGTATTATTGCAGTCCAAAAATGCCATAACTTCCAGATTTTTGATTGAAAGATACGCGCTCCACTTGCTCCTCTTCACCCTATAATTGTCGTTGGTGCTTTTGCCAAATGAGGTATCGATTATATTACATGTAACCCTCACTCGGCTGAGGGGCATGCGTATATTATCCTTGCCATAGATTATTTTACCAAGTGGGCCGAGGCGATGCCTACATTTGAGGCAGACGGCAAAAAAACTGCGATTTTCATATTCAATCATATAATTGCTAGGTTTGGTGTTCCACAAGCGATTATCACTGATCATGGGTGTCATTGTCGAAACGCTATGATGACTGAACTTACAGGCCAACTTGGCTTGCGTCACGACAATTCAACTCCTTATTATCCACAAGCTAATGGCCTGGTTGAAGCCATCAACAAAGTTCTAGTCATCATGATCCGACGAATCATTGGGATTCATCGGTCGAATTGGCATAACATGCGACTTTCAGCATTTTGGGCATATCAAACCTCAGTAAAAAAATCGACAAGTTTCACTCCTTTCTAACTAGTTTATGGTTTGGAAGCTGTGTTACCTATTAAGTGCGAAATCCCGTCATTGCGAATGGCCATCGAGTTACTTCCAGCCACTTCTGAAGAGGAAAGACGTTTGTTATACTTGGCTCAGCTAGATGAGAATTGACGCGATGCTGCATTGGTGACCGAATCTCATGCAAAACGTATTAAAGCTCAGTATGATCGAAATGTGACCCCTCCAAATTTTTCGGAAGGAGATCTAGTCTTATTGTATGATCAGGCAAATGATAAATTAGGCGCCGGAAAATTCGTGCCTATGTGGCATGGTCCCTATATCGTCAAGAGAAAGCTAGCGAGAGGGGCCTATGAATTGGTAGAATTTGATGGGGTCTCTTTAGGTAAACCCAGAAATGGTCTTTACCTGAAGAGGTATTATGCTTTAGATGAGTGTGGAGATTTTTTAGTTAGGTTAGTTTTTTCTTCTAGCAAGTGTGTTTTAGATTAAAAAGTGTGCTTAGCTTAGAGAGAGTTTTTTTTCGTTATTCCCGCTTATCTTGGTTTTACTCTTGATGTCGCAGATGTTGATGCCTCTCCAACCATACATTGGTTTCGCTAATGGTGTTTGTCGTAGTACACGGAATATTTCTTCCGCAGCTTGGGTTATCTATTCGCCCTCTGACGAGTTGGTATCTATGCATGGGGTGAGCCTCGGTCAAACAACAAACAACATTGCAGAATATAGTGCAGTGATTGAGTTATTATCTAAATCTATTTCATTTGGGATTCGGAGTTTAATAGTGAGGTTAGATTTTGAACTCGTTGTATTACAGCTTAATAGAGTATACGCCATTAGAAATCCAGTTTTATTGAGATTATTTTTGAGAGTGTGTCTCTTGGAATGTGAATTTGACTATATTGAATATCAGCATATTCCAAGATCTTTAAATACATTAGCAGATGCAATTTCTTCACAAATATTAAATAGACATGTGCAATAATCATACAAGTAAATTTAAAAACATTCCATAACATGTTTAACAAGATAAGTCGGTAATAATGATATCATATAATATAGGAGTGTGTCAAAATATACATCGTCCTCGATCATAGGTTGAAAAACACCTTATGATCAGCAAAAATGATAAGTACAAAAATTAAAAATGTCATATGTGAATACACTAGGCGATCATCCCATCACTAGTGATGATATCGATACAAAACCATTGCATGGGCCACCTTACAAAGGAACCTCCTGAAAGGTCCTGGGACCCCAATCACATAGCGCTGAAGTCGACGAGGGATGTCATCTATGCTGGTCTCTGGAATGTCCCCTGTCAGGGGCTCTAAATGGCTCTCCAACTCGGCCAAAGTCTCTGCTGACTCGTCCTGTGGGGCTGGCGCCGGTGCAACTGGTTGTTTCCTCTCGTAAGGCCGGAGAGTGGCTGGTCGCCATGGGTCCACATCTGCATTTGAAACTTTTACGATCAGTTTTTGGATGAGATAAAAAAAAACAAAAAATTAAATTAGGAAAATGTTGAAAATAATTTTACCTGAGTCATCCCATTGCTCTCCTGGCAGAAGAGCCATGTCTGGGTACCCACGAAAATCAACCCCAACATAAGGAAAGTCCTGGATAAAAAAAACCTGGTTCTTCAACCATTGGAAATACTCAGGTTTGAACCGAACGACCTCGGTCCCCTCATCAGGATGACGGGCCATAACTGTAACCCATCGCATCAGTTTGGGCTCTCGAGGAAGCCCAGCTCCAATAGTGAGGTGCTGTAGATCAACATCGGAGCCCTCTCCAGACCAAAACTCACAACTATAGCACTGTATCCAAAAGTCTTTAGTTGTCCGTTTTTGGCCCTGGTCAGTTGGCCTTTCACACTAGCCAACACAGCATCGCACCAGTTGAAAATGGTGCCTCGAAAGCAATCGACTGCCATCCGCATCTGGGATCTAGTGGCTATGTTTAGCGCTGCACTATCGTAGAGTGTGGTAACTGTAAACCCAATAACCATGAGTTCAGGACGGGATATGGTTTTGATATCTATCCCTTTGTCACAGTTCTGGACGTTGCAATACTCTAGCCGGAGGCTCTCGACAGACTGCCCCCCTGCCCTGGCCCCGAATAGAGTCAAATGTTCACCCCTCTTGGATAAACCAGTCAAAAAGTATATATCTGCTGGCTCGATTTCAAGCTGGTGCCCACCAATAAAGAAGCATTGGTCCTGTATACTCCATCTATCAACTAGCCACTGCAAAAAGTCCACCTGGGCCCTCATTCCAGGTATGGCCCAGAATTTGTATAAGCCACATGCCTTCAATGCATCAATCGAAGGTTGATGATTCATCACGGCGAGGTCCACATCCTCATGCTCCCATTCTCGCCAATCAAGCATGATGTTTATCCTAGATCCAAGTAAAAAGGAAAATTAGAATGCATAAAATTGATTTCTTTGGGTAATTTTTGAGATAGTTAGGTTTCTACAAACCTTTGCGCGGGGAACGCACCCCCTTGTTAGGGACAGTGCGTGAGGTCCGCACCTTGCCTTCACGGTAGGTGCGTACCCCCTACTTTTTGCCCATTGCAAAAAATTCGGGGTACGCGGGTCCCTTGTGGTAAAACCGCGGACCCCCGCGCGTGGGTTTTGAAACCTAAAAACCTCCTAAAAATAAAAATCAACCCCTAAAAAACAATTTCAAATGGATATAAATGAAGAGTAGGATGATGTGGATTACCTGGAGGAGACGGCGTTCGATTCCGACGGACGAATTTTCCTCAATCTTCACAGGACGTTTCTGGTCAAAAGCCCTTTTTTCTCACCCAAATATCAAATGGTGAAAATGAATGGTAAAAAGTCCTTTTTATAAGTTTTTTGAGTAAATAAATTCTAAATTTGTTTATGTTTCACTTTAAAAAGGTGTTTTTTGCGACATTTTTACCCATTTTTAAACAAGTATGAATAATGTTTGAGGTTTTGTTCAGGATAACGGATTTTTCAGGCGAAATCGGTCATTTTCGACGGAAAAAAATTAGAGTCACCTTTAAGCTATTTTCTGACTCCTAAAACATGAAAAGATTGCCGATTTTTTCTTTTTAAGCTCGTTAAAATGGAACTAAAAATACAGTCCTCTTACAGCCCTTTTCTGGCCATAAAAACACGAAAATATTGCCGGGTTTTTGTCGTTTCAAATTCGATATTGGTCATAAAATGACATGTCGTTGATTGCATTTTTACTTTTTCGGATCAGAGGCACTAATTACGAAAAGTACTGCTTGGTCGTAAAAGATCAAGTGATTCTCCCAGGTATTATTTTATACTTTTTCGGGCTTGGGAGACACAAATTTACGAAAAAGGTCAACCCTGGAGTCTTCTCAAGTTTTTTCAGATTCTCTAAAATTGAAAAACACCGAGTTTCTCCTATACTGGACTCGTTAAATTTCGACAGTAAAGGACCTGTTCAATTACAAACAAGAACGAACCACTCCTTCTTAGGGTTCGAATTTAAACTAAGTTGGACTCATCCAAAGGATGAGCTTATAACCAAGCAAATGTTATCCTCCTCAAGCTTGTTAAAAATAAAGAGGTACTTGCTAGAAATGGTGGGGGAAAAAGAGAGAAAAATGAGCCTGTTTGTCATACTTTGTAACCACTCTTGAACACGACACTTTCATTCACCTGGGTTGGGAAATCCTTTCCCTAACAGTTGATCAAACCACATTGAAAGTCTTCAGCCAGTTTCTTGGTATTAACTTTGGGTCAATTGTCACCAAACCATCTATTGTGTCGTTATGTGTTCAAGAGGTCAGTACAAATAAGCCATTCATCTGCAAAATATCTGTCATCCATCTTGACCATCCCTGAGTCAGTCCTTGCAACTAAATTTCTTCAAACTTGATTTCATGTTGTAGGCTTGCCTACGACAGATCGCTTTCTATCGACTGCAGCTCTTTATCTAGAACGATGATCTAGAAATCACCAGTACCTTGGGATTTTCATGCCTCAACGGTAGGTTTCTCGCCTTTGACGATAGGTTGCATCATTGACCTTCGATCGAAGGATTCCGTGACATGTTGGACATCGACACATCTAATCACATCTCATGGACTATACTAAGTACTTTGAGAGCCATTGTCATTATTGGTGGTTTCTCTCACACTTGTTAACAGTTTACATCATCTATTGGTAATCAAGTGGTTTTTACCATGTTCGACTTCGACACATTCATTCGCATGGATAGAATCGTACTATTTCGAGAAGTAGAAATGAAGACCCTGGATCTAGTTTCCACCATCCAGGTTGCGAGGAATTTTGTATTAATTATATTGTAGACTATTCATAAATAGATGGTTGTGTCCATACTGTGTCTACATGTGTCTATACTTGT
Organism: Pinus taeda; assembly: GCA_000404065.3. Classification (NCBI taxonomy): domain Eukaryota; kingdom Viridiplantae; phylum Streptophyta; class Pinopsida; order Pinales; family Pinaceae; genus Pinus; species Pinus taeda. Next base: position 27,215 of record APFE030971969.1, read on the forward strand.
GATGTATTACATGATCGTTCCTATATCAGAGCAGTAGTTAGTTTTCTAGTTAGTTTGATCTAAGTATGGGAATGCCTACCTCAATGATGATATGATATCATATATATATTTTGCATTTGAATGTTTTTACAGGTTCCAACCGGGCTCTCCACAAGATGGTCCTCGAAATGATAAAGTACTTCACTCTTCCTAAATGATAAATGAAAATCCTCATCTACTACAGACTTCCCATTTTAGGGGGCAATCTGTTACACAAAAATATCGTCACCATGACTATTTGCAGTCATTATGGGTCTATCATCACTTATACTGGCCTCCTAAGCAAGTCTCAAACCTTAGCTCTTCATGTCAAGCTTAGCAAATGAGAGAAAGACATTGAAAATCAATAAAACTCTAGATCCGCACTTTCTCTCACTTTTGCCTGCGGGCCCGCACTCTTTGTTCATATTACCTGCGTATCTGCATGCTATGTCTGTAAAGGGGTGGGTGCATACCCCTGTAAAAGTAAAAAAGGCACAAGTTTATTCTAGAAACCTCACTTTGGGTTAATTCTAGATGTTTCTAGAAGGAATTTTGACGTGGATTGTTCGCTCCAAGGTGGTTCATGCATCCCAAAAGAGAAGGAGCTAATCCCTTGAGAGGAGGAGCTATCCCTTTGAAGGAGGGCTTTATCCCTTTGAAGGAGGACCTAGTAACCTCCCTCCATTTGCACTATAAATTAAGGCATTGGGTCAGTTGCTGGGGAGGTTAGAAGCTAAACATTTTTTAGGGTAAATGCTGATGGAATTGGGACTTCCTAGTTAAACTTGAGAGGGGAGATCACATACCTTTTGGTTTCATTGGGAAGTGAATGAAACTTGTCAAAGTAGAGGAGACTTCTTGTCGGACCCTGGGATGAGCTTGTACAACATCAAGGCATAGTTTGTAAAGTTCTTCTTTCATTTGAATTAATACAATCAGATTCATTTTTATCAATAAATTGTCTTATGTGGTTTGTTTCATAATCTCCTTGATCATTATGATTAATATGCTCTATGATATTGGCTTTTCAGGTGCTATTTAATTCATTTGCTTGTTTGTGTTTGCAGACTTACACTTCAAGGAAGCTCATTTGGAGCGAGGGAGCGAGGCTTCCACAAACTTGCATTGGACCCAAGGTAGGCCTAAAACACTTGTTTTTCTTTGCTTTTAATTGCATATTTAGAGAAGTATAGTTTTTGATTGGCTTGCTTGTCACTAGATATCTTTAGATACTAGGAAGGTCGATCTTGTCCGCAACCTCGACTCATTCCGTGTGGTAGGTTGTATAACTTTAACAACTTTGGGTCATAAACTCTTCCCTCGATATTTCTTGATCATAATGATGAAGTGAACAAACTTTGGTATGAGCGATTTGGTAACTTAAACTATTGCTCCCTTCAAAATCTATGTAAGCAAAATATGGTTATAGGTATTCCTATGGTATCTTACAGAGATGGTTTTTATTTCAGATGTGTACTCAAAAAACATCATCGATATAGTTTTGAAAAATGTGCCTCTTGGCATGCCTCAACCCCTTTTACATATTGTGCACAATTATTTATGTGGTCCACTTCCAGTTATTTCATTCTCTGGCTACAAGTATTTCTTAACTTTCATTGATGATTTCTCCGAATGCACTTGGGTATACTTCTTAAAAGTCAAGAGTGAATTGTTTAACATGTTCTTGGCCTTTAATGCCTTTGTTGAGAAACAATCTAGACATCAAATTCTTAAGTTGAGATCTGATAATGGCAAAGAATATGTTAACAATAAATTCATCAAATTTTGCACTGAGCATGGAATTCAATTGCAACATACTATTGCCTAAACTCCACAACAAAATGGTGTAGCTGAAAGGAGGAACCACACCTTAAAGGAAATGACTAATTGTATACTTCAATCTAAAGGTCTTAGTATTAATTTTTGGGCAGAAGCAACTAATTGTGCAAATTACATAGTAAATCACACTCCTAATATGCTTTTAAAGAATATCACTCCAGAAGAAGCATGGAGCTCAATTAAACCATATCTATGTCACTTTCGTGTTTTTGGAAGTGAAGCATGTCCCCATATTCCCGATGAGAAACATAAAGCGTTAGAACCTAAGAGTGAAAAATGTATTTTTGTTGGATATTCTGAAAATGTCAGAGGATATAGAATTCTTCCACCTAAATCCATACATGTTATATTTAGAAGAGATATAAAGTCTGCTGAAAATATATTGGCCTACGAGCCTAGTTTAACAGATGTGCCACCTCTCTCTATCCCTTCTACTTCTGAAAATATTTCTTCTTTAGATGGTGATAACGAGGATGACAGTCGTCCCCCACCTTCTCAAGGTCCTCCTTGAGCTTCTCAACTTCCAAAATGGGCCCACGCTACTCGCGATGTAGTAGGTTCTCTTCCAGGTGATCCTACAGATCAACGTTGCAAATTTTCTCAGCTTCATAGAGCCTCTTCTTTACAAGATCAAGCTTCAGCAAATTATGATCCCAACACCTTTGTATAAGCTTCAGGACGTATATATTGGGACGGAACTATGAATGAAGAATATTCTTCATTATTGGCAAATGATACATGGGATCTTGTTTCTCTTCCAAAGCGATGAAAACTTGTTAGATGCAAATGGGTTTACAGAACCAAGTTCAGACCAATTGGAAAAGTTGATAAACATAAAGCTTGTCTTTTTTCTAGGGATTTTCACAGGTTGAAGGCATTGACTATATTGAATCCTTCTCCCTTGTTGCTGAAATGAACTCTATCTACCTTGTCCTTTCCCTTGTTTCCTTTTTCAAATGGGATTTCCATTAGATGGATGTTAAATTTTCCTTCTTGCATGGGGACTTGCATGAATAAATCTATATGGAACAACCTCGTGGATTTATAAAAATAGACTCTAGCCTTGTATGTTAGCTTAAGAAATCCCTTTATGGTCTGAAGCAAGCCCATCACGCTTGGTATGCCAAAATGGATATATTCCTTTTAGATATTGGATTTTCTAAGTGTCATTCTAACAATACTGTCTCCACCAAGTAAGTGGATAACTCTCTTATCATTCTTGTTATTTATGTTGATGATCTTATCCTTACTGGTAATGATCCCAAAATTATAAACCATGTGAAGTCCAACATTAAAAAGCAGTTTGAAATGACAGACTTAGGACACTTGCATTATTTTCTTCGTCTTCAAGTCTTGCAATCCAAGGAAGGTATTTACCTTTCCCAGTCTAAGTATGCCTATGATATTCTATGCCACTTTCACATGTAATACTATAAGCCAACCCCTTCTCCCTTTTAGTTTCGCACCAAACTTTGAGTCACTTGTACTTCCCCTGAAGTTGACGCTATCTTATATCATCAACTTGTAGGAAAAATTTTGCATTTGACCCATACCTATCTTGAACTTTCCTTTTTTGTTGGCGTTATTGTTTGGTTTATGAAAAATCCACATGAAAGCCATTGGAAAGCAGCTAAAATAATACTTTGTTATGTTTTAGGTACAACTCATTTTGGGATTCGTTACAGTGCAGAAGCATCTCCTATATTGGTTGGTTTCCCTGATTCCTATTGCGCTCGTGGCATTGATGATCAGAAGTCTACTGCAGGTTATGTATTCACCCTTGGTTCTAGACCTATTACATGTGATTGCAATAAAAAAAGCGCCATTTCTCTTTCTTCAGTAGAAGTAGAGTATTGTGGCACCGTAGAAGTTAGTAAGGAAGTCATGTGGCATCGTCAGATCATGTCAGAGTTTGGATTTTAGGAATAACATCCGATTACACTTTGGTGTGATAATAAAATTTCCATTCAATATGGAAAGATCTATTCCAACATCAGCACAACAAACACATTGAATTAGACATGCACTTCATTAGAAATCTCATTCACTACCATGTTCTTGAAGTGCAGTATTGTTCAAACAGTGATCAAGTTGCAGACATCTTTACAAAGCCTCTCACAGAGGCGAAGTTTACTAAAATTTGATTTATGGCTGGAGTTCAGGAAGTTGTCACTAAGGTGGGATAGGCTCTATTGCCTCCTTCCTTCTCCTATTGTGTCATATTTGTACATCCCACAATCCTATCCTAAGTTATTCTTAAAGGGGGATGTTAGGATATTCTGATACATAGGAAATAGTTAAGTATAACTTGGTCTAGTGTATAATTAGGTAAAGTGTGTTACTTTAGTATGTAATTTTTGTAACTTACAATCCGATGGTCATGATATTTTCTAGACATGATGTGATATGATGGTTCATTCTCTCCTTCATATTACCAACACTTGATCTATGGCTTAACACCTGATTGGTCCATGATCTCTATTTAAAGAGCATGGAGGGTTATTTGTAAGGTAACCATTTATGAGAGAAAATTATGCAAATTTTCTTTCTTTTACATTAATAAATTTCCTAAAGTGACCACGTTGGCTCAGGCCATCAACCGTTTCCCTCTTTGATCATTTTAACCAAGTCAAGAATACTAGTGTACTCATCTATGATCTGCTTGTGAGCGACGTCCTTTGGAGTTTTATTTGAGGAACTTACCCTGTAAATTCCTACAAGTAATACGTAATCCCATACAAATTCATTGAATAATAAAGGATTCCTTTCCCTTTTCAGGATCCATTGCAATTTATTTTTCTTTCCCTTTTTAGAATACATGTTTTCACTCTTAATTTTAACCTTGATCAATTTCACACCTACACTTGTTCTCATAAAACGATCATTTTATGAATTATTTTAACACTATTTTTGCATTATTTTAATCTCTTTTTATGTCTCTTGGAGGAACCAAAATACTATTATCATTATCACTTTTATTCTGATAGTATCAAAATGTTTCTTCCTTTTATTATTTCAATAAACTATTGTGATACTAATTCTTTGTTGGCTTTTTTAATATAATTAAGATAACAATTCTACTATATCATCAAATTAATTTCTTCCACACCTTATTTTCCTTGGAAATATCACTGCAAATGATTTGTGTTGTCATTCTTTAGGTTATTCGGATACCTAAACTAGAACAATTTAGACTGTAAGATTCCTCAATCGAGGAGGTCGCATAATATTTCTCCTGGATTTTATTTTTTTTTATAGAAATTTGTATCTCTTTTTTATGTAAGCATATCATTAATTCTTCTACAATCTTATCAATCCCAAAGACCAAACCTTCTCATGATAGCCATGGCAGTTTATTCATAACCATTTGTTACAACATTGAGCATACTCATACTTGAGTTATGCTTCTAGTATATGTTTTTCCTTTATGCATATGTTATATATATCTAGGGAGGTTGTAATGGATGTTAACATTTGTTTCTCCTATATTATATTATGCATAATGCAGGTTTCTCCACCCTCTTCTCAACAATTTTCCATCGGTATTTATATCCCTTAAGTGTGTTTTTCATACACTTTATTATGTATTTATACTCTCATTCCAAAGTATTCATAGTGAAGGTTCCCAAAACTTCTTCTTCTATATGGTGAAATAGTTCTTTTAACTGGACTCCTAAACATACAAGAATTCATTATTATAATTCATAATTAACTTGCATAATTTACATCTATCAATGTCTACCTTCCACTCACAATACTCCCCTAACCAACAATACAATACCCTTTTAGCTCTTTTGGTACTATAACAATGCAATCAATGATTGGTACATAAATACTTCATATAAAATTGTATAAGATAAGTTCAGTCTTCATCTTTTTTTCATTACAAGGTTCAAAGACTAGCTAGTGCAAGTTACTGCGGAAGCCACTATAAAAATAGCCCAAAAGTCCATTTGTAGTGGAGGTCACTTGTAGAGGTGTGTTGGTGGATGTTTTAGAAGATGTTTTTTTACGGTGAATCTAAAAAATACAAAGGAATTGGTTCTTTACTATCCATAAAAGAACCGATGTTTAATACGACATGGTTCACCTTGGAATATTTATTTTTAAAAAATAAAAAAACATGGAGTGCTAAATAGCAAAACGCATCAGTTCTTGAATAATCGATAACATTGAAAAACGTTTAACTTTTAAAAATTGTTAGTGCTATATACACCCATAGCATCGGTGCCCATCTTGTAGTAAGCCCCCTGATGCATAACTAGAAGGAGCACCATTATAGTTTTTAAATTTCAAGAAAATGTAGTTCTATATTCCAACAAAGCACTGGTGTTGTTAAGGTATTAAAATTCCTTGGGGCATGTTATAAAGAGTATTTTTAGGTGATTTTTATTTATTTTTTAAATGTGTTGCTACAGTCCAACAAACTAGATTCCATGCAGTATATGTATTAGAACAACCAAATGCATCTTAAAAAAACTTTTTTATCGGTTTTTTCATTTAAAAAAAGTGGTGTTATTCAATATATGACGCAGCGTAGTTCTAACAATGCGCTGGAGGAGGGTTAAATAAAAAAAACACCTAACGCTAAATTTCATTTTTGCCATCTACAGTGTTGGAGGGATTTGAAGCATTGATGTTAATATTGCCTCAGCAAGAACACTTCCATTTATTCTCTTCTTTCTCAGCACATTTTCATACTTTGCTCAGTGTGTGGCTTTCCAATTTTCTCAAACGATGGTGAATTTTGTTTTTCTCAATTACGTGTCAACAATGCCTCTTCGAGAAGAAAATATCCAAGTAATGTCTATGTTCATATTTAATTTAAATTTTTAGCAGTTTAATATTTTAAATTAGCTTAAAAAATCCATTGTGTTTGGAAAAGGAAAATTCTTTCATAGTACGCTCAATATGTTTGGCTTACACCAATAGTGGTGCACCCTATAAATTTACAGGGTGCACTACAGTTCGGTGCACAGACATAATGCACTGCTATTGTTGTGTTGTATTTTGTAAATGAAAATGCATTAGGAAAGAGAAACATTCTACATTGGTGTGTACATTTTTAGGTTGTGTTATGTGTACTTATATTTACTAAACATATCGTCAAAATAATATTAAAAAATATAGCTCAGTGTGTTCGATAACCTAAACATTTCATACAAGTACGAAATGGTTATACATGGGCATCGATGCATAAGTGTGATGCACCACGATGGAAATTTCAATATGTGAACCAATAGAGGTGAATCATATGTATGTGTGCACCAATGTCAGTGTGGTTTTCTTTGATAGCGCACAAGAGCCAATGAATTACTGTGTATTGAGCACATCAAGGATTTTTTTTCTTTAATCGAAAGCTATGTTTCCATATTTATAAATACATTTTTCATTTAACAAAATAATTTGTATTTTATGTATGAGGCTGATGTATTTTATATGTCAATCATGTAGCAGAGATGTTAGTAGAGGGAGCAGTAAGAAGAGAAGGAGAAAATGGAGGACCAATACAATATGTTCCATGTAGGGGAGACCAAAGAGAGGGAGAGGGATTTATACCATCACCTATTAGCATAATTACCCAAGAGCTCTTAAGGAATGTATACCTCATCAAGTACTATGAGGAGGCTACATCTATGAAGATGCACTCTATCTTTTTGGTCCATATTGTCTTCCAGTGGAGTGCTTAGGAGTAGCCTTTCCATGTCAGTCATGAGACATGGTATAGGCCCTCCAAGGAGGACATATAATTTATCATTGGCCTATCTAGGAGAGGGCATGATTTTCATCAATTTCCTAATGTCCCAGATGGGTTTACAGTAGAAACTCATCTTGCCTACCCTCACAGATATGTTGGGGCTCAAGAAATCTGAATGACCAATTTTTAGGTGCATGGTGGATGACTACAAAATTGTTCATTTGCTGCATAGGATGTTAGGTGGCTCTCATTATTAGTCACCACCATTGGACACTTTAGTAGTGATGGGAAACACATTATTTTACCTCTTTTTATTATGTTGAGAGTTTGGTTTAGGGACCACGATGTATGAGATGGTCTGCCATTTTTCTGAGGCAATTTCGTATGGATTTAGATGAATGTTGTGTGATGATAGATGGGAGGGAAAGCTTCCCTTTCACTTTGTAGTTTTTTTAAATTTTTGAAAGGTTTCCAGAGACGAGGCCTACATTTAAAAATTCCCATCCTCGGTCGATCACTAATGTCTGGATGCACATGTGGGGCTAGATGATTCCTTAGAGGGGCCTAATGGACTACTTGGCCAATATTTCCACCAATGCACTGGGGCTACTGGTTAATGAATTTGACCATGTTTTTATCTTGTTGTTGTTTCTCTACTTGGGTGATTTACTAGAGGAAGTGTCCCAACATCAACTTCACACTTGTTGGGCTTCCATATGATAGTGGTAATATTAGTGCTTTCTTTAAATTAATCTAGTATCATTTTATTGTTTTAATTAATTAGAAGAAAATTTATTCTAGTATGTTATTTAACTTGTTTTATAAAATTGTTTAATGAAATTGTCTAATAATTATTATGTGCTATATTTTTGTATAGAAATCGACATAGTATATGGGGACATGCATCCTCACCTAGTGGATGGAGAAGATGAGGACATGGATGAGGCTGAGAAGGGTGAGGCACATCCTTAGGGCGACATGGGCATATGAGCCCATAGGGCTGGTTTGAGATTTTAGATGGACTAATGTGACAAATTATCTTGTGTTTCGGTTGAGGAGGGATTTTGTCCTGTGTGGGCTCGAGACATTAGTGCATAATCTATGCTCATTGATCTCTACATGGATTTTCCATTTGAGATGATGTCCCTTATGCATCATACATTGGAGCTAGTATGGTATTGGAAGTGATGAGGGATGTAGGGAATGAAACAACATATACATCACACCATGATGATGGCGGTTGTCATGATGATGATGAGGCTGATCATCATCATCATCATCATCATCATGAGGGTTGTGATCATGATGTTTCTTGTAGTACCACCCCATCGAATCATGGTCAGGGTGTTCGTGATCCTCCTAGAAGTACACCTCCTCCTCAGTCACCTGACGATTAGATGGTAGAGATAGAGGATGTGCCTTATGTTTCTCATCACAAAGAAGACCAGGCATCTCCTCCTTCACCACATACTTCGACAAATGTTGAGGTAGTAGTTGACCATCAATTTCCTTCTGACGCGGACCTGCCACTTTCTCCTCCACCTCATAGTTCAATAGGCATTGTGGCAGTAGTTCACCAACCATCGTCTTCTATTGGAAGCCAGACTAACACTATTGCATATGTTGTATCATATATTTGATTGTAGTTATTTTACTTGGTGTAATTATTTAACTTGCTTGTGTATGTGTGTGTGTGTGTGTGTGTATGGTGCATTTCTTTTGTTCATGTTTATGCACTTAACTTACATGTTGGTGTTGACGTGTATATTGTTATGTCATTTTAGATATGTTGATTTATTGTGTTTCCAGATAGATTTGTATGTGATAGTAGTGATTTGACATGAGATGTATATTAATTTGAGGACGTGCATGGTGATTATGTTATATTACAATGCTTTTGTTTTGTTAGATGTGATCACGATGACAATGCCCTCTGAGCTTATTAGATTTGTGTGCTAGCTAATGATGCTTATATTTGCTAGAGGTGAATATAATTAGATGATGCTAGTGAATTTTAATGATTATCTTAGATGATGTTTATGTTTGTCAGATGGTTATAATCTCGATATTTATTTTTATGAAATAATATATATTATACATTATGTATTGGTGAACTTATATGAAACTTTTATATATGAAATTTCATGGAAAATAAATTACTTTAAAAAAACCTAAATACATTTTTATAAATTACAAAGTTTAATATGGTTGAAACTATGTTCATTCATATTCATTCTAACTTAATTAGTAAAATATTTCAATACTCAGAAGGAAAACATAATTAAAGGTAAAATAATGTAGTCAGTTCTTAATAAGGCAAAAATGTGTAGCTCATTCAATTCTTAATATCAAATTATTAATAATAATAAATGATTCAAAAATAGAATTTAACCAATTCAATATTGGTTTATAAAATTCAATCTATTGTTAAGTTAAAAAAAAATAAGTTAATTTTTTTATAATTAATTTATATTTAATAGAACTTAAAAATTTATATTTTTACAAAATTTAATTATTACTAAAGTTATGAGATTTTCAAGCAATTTAAATTTAATATTTATAGCAACTATTACAAATTTAGATTAAAAATCTCTCTCTCTAAAGATGAGGATCAAGAAATGTAAATTAAGATTTGTGAAGCTACTTGTAGTTGGAGATTTTCTCTATTGGAAGTTCTTTCTTAAAGAGGCAAGTGAAATTTTTTCTAGTAATAAAGATATAACATTTTGGCGTTATTTTAGTTCTTTATTTGCTATTTTATTTGTTTAATGTTAACTCTTTTAATAATAAATATGATTTAAGTAATGTGAAAATCATACTTTATTAGATTCAAACTTTTGACAAAAATATATTTGACTATTGCTTATTGAATGAATCATCAATAAATATTATCTTTTCCACATACTTAACAGAAGATAGTCACTAAAATTCATGTTTTCAGATTTCTCCTACCTAATATTACATCGTGTTCACAATGAGAAAGGCATGTCTACTTTAAATAATTTACTTATAAATACAAAGGAATAGATATTTATTTTACACAATCTAAATAGGAAAGAAAAATATTTCACTAAGTCTATTTGAAAGTCAAACAAAGTTGTCGTAATCACCATCACAATATCATTCATTTAATCCTTATCCATAAAATATTTACTAATTCAACTTTTATTTATAATTACCATTGAAAATAAAAATCAAAATTGTTGCATTATCCATGAAGAAAAAATTAAAACCTCATGCATCCATGTAAGCCCATTTTCTTATCCTATGTTCCATAAAAATATGTAATAAACATTTTATACATGCATAATATCTCCTTTTAGTTTACATAGTGTTGCAAGAACTATAATTTAAATATAGTAAAGATGACTTCACCTCTCATGTCAATAATTTAACCTTACATATTAATATACATTTTTTTCATTGTTACAGTCCTCATAGAGTTATCACTACAAGATTTATATTGATTTTGAACTAAACAAGAATAAATAAATTGTGAACTGATTAATAAACCAATAAGTATCTAAATCGATACTAAATCTTAAATGTTGTTTCTAAATACATTATTTTCTCATTTTGGTTATATCCTTCTAATTTTCCTATTTGAGAAGGATTGTGATCTTGAATGATTATTGTCATAGATATTGTACACAACTGGAATCACTAGGCTTTAAGCATAAAAATGTTTCCGCTGCAAAAATGGGTGTAAAAACATTTGTGAATCTTACCAATTATATAAAATTTCATCAAGAAAAATAAAAAACAAGAAAATAAAAACATACAAAAATTGTATAAATGATGAAATAACACAAGTACATATCACTCTCTATTGTCGATGCTCTTATTATCCTCCTCGCTTGGCATGATAACACTATTTTTCTCAAAAATATGTTTTGATCTAGGTTCGTGTTTGAATACAAACCACCAATCCCTATCCAACACATCTGGGTGAAATAAGATTTGGTTGCAGTGTTTTGGTAAAAGGCTCCCTAACTTGATTCCACATCTTTTTAGATTTGGTAGATATTAGCTGGCGATTGTAATCTTCCTTTACATTATTCTGATCAAACGTGTGCCATCACTTGCACCTAAAAACAATAGATTGGAAAAAAGAGAAGTCCACTAGAATGATATCTTGTACCTTTGCAGTGTAAGCTAATGTCCCCTCCATTAGGTTTTCATCACCGTGGCTAGCACGACTAGATTGGTCAAACTCAACTTCCATTCCACATTCTTATGTCATGCATCCATCATCAACATCATCCATATGAAAATTATGTCTATATATCCACATAGATGGGAACAAATGCACCTATAAAAAAGTGAAAAGATCAAAGTGTCATGTGTCCAATAACTTTAAGATAATATATATTATAATTCAATGGTGCAATATGAAGTTAAAAATGTACAAAAAAATAATTATAATTACCGAGTTTTTTTCACCCAATCCCTATGTTTATTCCATCCTCATTAGCATGCAGGGAAATACCAAATTCACCATATTTCTCTCTGACTTGATCAACAACCTAATTGTTAGGGCATGTTATTGGCATATTTTCTTTTAAATGATTAGGATAAGGCACACTTCAATGATTCAACCATTTGAATTATTTCCTGTCATTGTTCCATTTCCTCCTTTTATCATTGTATAATGCGAGCCATGGTTGTGTCACTTCCATATTGTAAAGAATGACTTTGTTGATGGCTTCCGTATTGTAAAGAAAGACGAACAAAAACACACACACACACACACATAGTACGTATGAGATCAAAATATGAATTAATATCAAGTTCAATATGAATAGTTATGGTGTATAATTTTGACAAATGATAATCCACTTACTCTTTATCATTCACCTCTTTCCATTTGTTTCAAGACGCTTCCCTTCTCTTTTGTCTTCATCCCTTTAGTCATCTCAAGTTGTGCACCTAGTGTGTTATCATTTTGCTTATTGTACTCACTTACATAATATAAAGGCTCATACAATATATACCCATCTTCCATAGACCCCTTGGGGTTTTCCCTTTATTGAAAAAAACCTTTCAATATCTACATGTAGCTCTCTAAGAACAACATCCAATGACAAGAAACATCCCCACCTAATTCAACCTCATCTACTAGGTGAATTAGAAGATGAACTTGCAAGTCCATGAAACTCATTGGTCATTCCTTCTCAAACATACAAACAATCTCAACTATATCTTGACACCCTCATGGAGTTCTAGTAGTATGAATCTCCTTTAATGTGATCCAATGTACAAATGTAGATAATTTATACATGGAATGTCATAGCTCTTGGGTGAATTCATGGTTCACAAACCATGCATGACTAGAGGATAATGACACTACATAGTAAATAATACATTATACAAAAATTAATTATAAATTATCCCATTGCATAAAAATAAAAATAAATAATCAAAATAATATTTTTGACATACATACTCCTAGAAGGTTCAAATGGTGATGCTATTTCAACCCCAACAAATGGTCTTCTAGAGTGAAGCAATGTCACAGTAAAGAACCATATAAATAAGGCACCCTCACACTCATTATAACTTTCTTTGACAAAGAAAAATCATCTTACTTTGAAATCCATGGGACATAACCTTAATTGAAATATGAAGGGGAACTAGCCTCTCATCTATTTTGTTATCTTGTCAAATGTTTCCTTTTAGTTTTTTAATAAATAAGATCTCTCTTAGCAACCAATGTATCACTTTATTTCAATGATATGTGCTTCCATAAAGAAGATGAAACATTTTTAAATATATGCATGGGATCTAGTAAGTGGGAAATTTTAATATGCTTCCAGTATGGGAACTGTTAAAAGACAAATTTCCTTTTCATCTCAGTGGGAAATTTCTTAAAATAGTTGTCGAAGAATTCTGGATCATCGAACATAGGATCCCCATTTGAGTCAAACATTTCCGCAAACTCCTCCTCCTCCTCCCTCTCCTACACTCTAATCCATTCAATTGGTGTCATTATTGTATGCCTTTTCGATTCTCTCTAGTTTACCATTGGAAGCAGATGTTACTCTTCTATAAGAGTGTTCTTCTAGGAGTAATACCCCAGATAAATCATACACTGAATTTTGTAGGTGGTCATACCACCTAGCCTACAAAGAAGGTCCACAATATTTACATCCATGATACCCATTTGTTACAAGACTGGTAAAATTATTGTATACAGGTTGAAATGTCAGCCACCATGAAGATCAGAACAATTATAAAGAATTAAATTAATATGTGAAAAATTATTGTTACCTATATAAATAAATTAGTAAAAATGTAATTTACAAAAGAAAACTCCTAAGGCCAGATAATCATTTATGGTGTAATCACATATGCCATAAAACGTAAATCTCCTCTCTATTGTGATGGGTCTTCATACATTGTATGCATGTATCCCTTTCCATAATTCTTCTAATTCATCTACCAATGGTTGTAAGCAGACATCCATGTTCACTTGTATTCTACAAGGGACTATGAGAGCCAACATAAAATGTTCATTCTCCATGGACAACCATGGGGTGATATTGTTGTTGATCACTACTACATGAAAAACAAGATAGTTGGCACTTTAGAGGGAATATGGGTTGATGGAATCCATGGTGATGCTGAGTCATAGACTTCATACTTGATCCTTGAATTTTCTAGACCATGTTTCCTCTATATGCTTCATGGCTATTGAATTTGTTGGGATTCACATAACTCCTAACTCATTTCTAAGTGAGGCATAGCATCCTTACAGAATAACTAATTCTTCTCAGTGAAAGAGTCTTTGAATCCTTGGGATTATAGACATGCGCCTCAATATATTATGAAGAGGCCCATGTGATTTCCACATTTTTTTTAGTTATGGTACCTGTCATGCCCACATTTTAGACATATCTTATTTTCTACATTTTTTCCTTTATATAGGATATAATCATTTAGACATCCATGATATTATATCTTCTTAACACCTAACATTTTCAACAATCTCTTTGCCTCTTTGTAGCTACCCGATAAGACATTATCACTCAAAACAACCTTATCTCTAAATAACTTGTAGTTGCTTGGAAATATAATTGTACAATGCCAATATTTAATGTTTGTAAAATAAACCATTTTTAATATTGATTGTGTGACAAGATTTCTCAAAATATTAGGTACTTTACTGATCACCAAAGTCAATAACCTCAATATTTCCTAGAAACATGCATTCAATACACCAAACTTTGTTTCCAAGTTGTACAAAAAAATCATTGTCCCCAACTTTGTATACTTTAACTTGTCGCTAGGTCCAAAGAGAGAGGTGGTGTTAGCAAATTTTAGGCTTTTTAATAATGTATCAATGATATGAGTATCATTCCCTAGCTCATCATTCAGGATTGAATCTAACAACATTGACTCCATGGCAGTCATATCCCATAAGTAATCATTCATACCAACCTCTATTTGATTTCCTCCATTCCCAAATTTTTATCAAGAACTCTTGTTGTTGTAGCCCTTCGTAATTGGTGAATTGAATAGGTAGTTGATTTAACCATTATTTGTATGCTTCCTCTTCGAGTATTTCTCTTAATGCAACCTTCTCTCGAGTTGACGTTGTAGTGGGATGCATTGACAGATGGTAGGTGGGTCGCTCATCATCATTAGAATCCTAATTTTAAAAGATATTGAACATCATTAGTACATTATCAATTTATTAATAAGCACATCAATGCAATTGGTTTATTGATATTAAATTATACCAAATAATTATTACCATCATTGATCCAAGATTGTGGCTAGAATATTTAGCATGTTCCAATTGGCTGGGTGAAGAGGCTATCCATTTTTATTTGCCAACTTCTTGCAATATGCTACTCCTAATAGCAGCCTCCAAAGTTTTCGAAATGGAGAAATATTTTTTTCACTTGAACTTGATTCTAAATGAAGATCCTGCAAATTTGGATACATTTTTATTCAAATTGACGTGGATTGAAAAAAATAAATTCACCTAGACAATGAAATTAAAAATAAATCTAAAGTTACTGGAGATGGAAAGGGAGAACTTTGCGAAGGACTTTGATCAACATATGCAACGAGATGGAATTTGAAGAATTGGCCTATTGATATTATAAATATTTTTTCCCTGCATTTGAGAAAAATTAGAAATAAATAATGCGTGCATATATAAAATTAATTTCGAGAACCATATAACCCCAATATGAATTTCAATATAATTTTCAAATAAATTTTCAAGAATAATATGACTTTAGGAGGAAAATGTATACTATGAACTATTTTAATTCATGTGGATGCATCCTAATGATAAATTGAGATTAATATTTGAGTTTATGTGAAAATAAAATTTCAGATATCCTTTAAACCCTACTAGTGCACTTATCAGAACAAATCACAATGATGCATTTAAATCATAACAACGTTGTGGCATCCAAACAGTAACTGCACCGACATCTGGAATTATGAAAAACATAAAAATATGTTATCATATCGGCGCTCTTGTACAAAAACACACATGCATTTAAAAAAAAAGAAAACACCAGTACACATTATATCCATAATTTAGAAAATAAAAATGAATTCAACCATGTTGGTTCACTTATAAAAACTACAACACTGGTGCATTTAAATACAAATTGTACCATTACGATAAAAAATTAATCACATTGTTTTAGAATTTCAAAAAAATAATTGTATCATGTCGATGCGTTGAAAACATTTAGCGCCGCGACAATGTTGGTGCACTTTTATTAAAAACACATTACTTCTCTTTGTTATAAAATGCACCTATGTTTGGATAAAATGAAAACAAAAACATATTTATTTTCTCTTCTTAAAATTTAAAAGCGAACGACACTTAGTCTTTCGAAATCTAATGTGATAAATTCTCTTAAATAGTAAAAAGTTATTCATTGTTTCATTATTTTTCCCAAAATAATAAGAGAGTGAATTGCAAGACAAGCATACAATGAGAATTGTGGCGTAGTACAATACCTTTAAGTAGCACAACTATTTATAATATCAGAAGATGAAACATATAATGATTCACTTAAAATCCTCCATATTAATAAATTTAAATTTTATTGTTTATTTTGCTAATAATTTTTTGTACATTTTCTGTTAGGCTTTAATTAAATAAGAGATCATTTGCAAGAAAGACATACTAAGAGAATTATCGAGAAGCAAGATATTTTGGAACCATGGGAAGATAAAAATTTGGAAGGTATGGTGGTTCTCTCAAAACTATGGATAGATTTTTTTTTTTTTAATTTTAATATTAAAATTTTTCCAAATTTATGTTAGATTTATTTACATTCAAAAAAAATAAATTTAAAACTTTGTATAATAAAAAAAAACTGCTATTGATTTTATAGTAATTTTTTTACAATTTCTATTCCTATTTTAAATTTGATTAAAATCAGAAAAAAAAACAAAAATATCATTAGTTTAACCCTTGGTTCTTCTTTTTTATGTGACTACAAAATTTCACCTTAGGGTTTAACTCCCTTTACCAATTCAAAATTAGAGTTTTTCATTTTGGGCATTCTAGATTTAATGGGTTTGTGTACTTACTATATATAGGGAATTTGACATGTAAAGTAGGGGAATAACTTATTAAATTAGATCCAAACCCTATTGGTCATGTCCGTTTAAAAAGCAAAAGAATATATGTTATGCAATGCACCCTGTGTAATATAATGCACCGATGTGCCCTACGTAATACAACACATTGGTATATTATAACATTATGGGTTATGTCGAGTTTGGTATATTATATGATAAGGAGCTAATGCGCCTCTTCCAAATAGAATCGTTAATTCATTCGGGTGTGTTTATCATTAAAATTTGCACCTTCATAATTTTAAAACTATTTAAAGAAAATTTGTTCACGACGTTGAACAATTAAACATCCAAGCATTTAATGAAATAAATTTGTTGATTACCAAAGATATTTCTGCTAAAAATTATTTTATTTACGTATAAAACATATTTAAATGCTTCTGTGTTGAATGGTACATGTTCTATATTGATAAAAAAAAATCTTAGAAGGTGTCAAGTAACAAAAATATTGATAGAGAAAATGAAAGCACATTGAAAAAAGCAGAGAAGGCATGTTCTTTGTAAATTCTTTACAAAATTAATGTGTTTGAACTATATATAAGTTTAACTAATATGTATTAGTTAGTGTGTTTCATGCCAATTCACAAAATGAAGAATCTTGATCATATTATTTCTAATCTAAGTGCAAAAGAGCGTTAGAAAAATTGTAGAAGGATGAATCAAGTGAATAAAAAATATTATTCAATATGAGTTTTTCTTTTCATTGAAATTTAATTAATAATATACTTAAGAATATTAGATAACATTTTTCAAACAATGTATTAATTCATATATGTTTAATGTTCTATAAGGAGCAATAATGAAAGAGAAAATCAATGTCGTTCTAAGAAAAGAAAAATTATAGGATATGTAAATGAAGATGAATTGGTTCTTAGCTTATTTGGAGTGGTGTTGTAGGTTAATGAAACAGGGAAACTTTTCTACAAAACAATGAGAGATCTAGTGGAATGAATATATAAATGTATTTGCCACTTAAAATATAAAAATCAATCCAATGATTACAAGAACCGAATTATATCTAACTTACAAGAAGCACTTCCAAAGAAATGACCAACGAGACATGTGAGACTTGCAATAGCAAAAACATAAAACAACAAAAAGAATCATTCAAAAGGCAATATTCCTTATTAAAATGATTTTCTTGAATTATATGTATATATTAGTACAAACCATTCATTTATTAATATCAATTTTGTTATATTTAGTTTTCATATATCAATATAAAAATAATTTATTACTTGTTTTAGGAAGATTATGAGAATACCAAATGATCAATGAGTTGATATGTGAAACATGCGAGTATTAATGTCCAAAAAAGTGTCCAAGGAGATGGTCAAAGAAATGAAAATAATTTCATCATAGGGGGAGGCATCTCAACAACAATGTGCTTCAAATATATGTAATCATGATTAAATTTGCACATATAAAAAAATAATTTCACATTAAATATTAATTTTCAATTATTTTATTGCAGAAAAGAAAACAAAATGGAACCCGTTCAGCACATAAAATAGGATGACAAGGAATAAAATGGTTGATATCAAAGTCCTTAAGTAATTTCTAATATTTCTTTATAATAACTCAAGGTTTCATTTATGTGTATTTTAAGTTGTTCTACAACAACTATCTTTAAATGTCTTCAAATAGGTTCTAACATACAAAGAAACGTCACCAGATGAATTGATTGACATTGGGTTAAATAGGGGTTGTGAGTATATATTAGCATATGAAAAATTAATGGTGGAATTTGTGAGTATCTATGTAGTTTTACTTCTATGAGTTTATAATTAATATATGAAAAAACATTTATATTAAATCAATGACTTATAATGGGGTTTAAAACATGCACGAAGAAAAGTATGGAACTACGCCAACATAATACTTGTTGCAACAAGGCAGGATATTTGATTTTGAAACCATGTGCACATTTTATGAATCATTTCTTTCTATATTATATCTCTATTCGATTTACATTTGATGTAGGATCATCTAGCTGACAGGTCAAGACAAAAGGAAGGTTGTTTGATCTCTGAAGAGGACAGAGGAGAAATTTGTTGACTGGATAATGTGGTTGTTTTATTTTACCTTTATTTGTCTATATTGTCTAATTTAATAAACAAACAGTAAATAGGAAGGTCAAGAATTAGAATTAATTAGGATAAATGTTTTAGGCAGATAGTTTTCTTTTCGTAATAATGTCGTAAGACAATGATAGTTCTGTAACAAAACGGATGTAACTAATCACATATAACCAACATCGGTTGGAAAAACTAAACAGTTAATGTCAATTATTTTAAAAGAGGAACAAAACACAGTGAGGGGTTCGACTTTTTGAGTAATGAGAAAAAATATTATAATTTCTGTGCACACATTCCTCTCCAGCGTCGAAAAGTTGTTTAAATTGTTTATATGATATTGCATCGATTTTTATGTAGAGCACAAGTCTGTTTACAGTCTATCTTGTAGGCATATGGTTCTACATGTTACTTGAATTACATTGGTTCCAACAAGCAAACAAAATCAGAACAACTTGCAAAGGAACTCAAAGGACATGCGGCAGAAACAAATCTCACAGTCCTTGAAACAACACACAAGTGAACGTCAAAGACCCGGAACAAGTCGAATGCCAAACAAGTAATAAATTGCATTCATTGCCAGGTATGCCCAGTGAAAAAACATCCACAGTTTCATTTTTAAATTAAGACAGAAGGGAAAATAGAATTCATGTTCATTCATATATAGATATTATATAATTATATATAATAATATTAAATATATATATATATATATATATTGTTCGAAACAAAAACCCGTTCAACAGTTACACAGTCCATGCTGAACTCTATGACAAAGTTGGGACAAGATACAGTATGGGTTTAGAAACCCTCAGCCTATCTATAGCCACCAGACAGAAAAGAATGACTGTGTAAATCTACAGCCGAGACTGTATACAGTCAGTGGCCCAACAAGCTATTGACACATAGACTTTAACAAACCCTAACTTAAGGCATTAAATGAAAGCAACCAAAGCACAGAGAATGAAACTACACGTGTCTAGCCAGAGCAACCGAACCGCTAGGCATCGAAATAATTCGAGTAGCCATACCTACAGAAACAACTAGTTACAAAATATATAAGAGTCTAACACTGAAGAGAAACGAGGGCATACAACCTAGAAAAAGCAAACAGACTTCAGATATTTACCTAATAGAGGCAAGTCGTGGCCATAGCAGTTCCACAAAGTCACCCTGCTCACAAGGAGTTGAGACATTAGTCGACTGAGAGAAAAGGAGAAAATACTGATAGCATGGAACTAGGAGAACTTACCCTGTGAATGACGAAGGAGCCGAAGAAATTTGCCACCGCATTCTGCCTGGATTTGAGGAAGGATGATTAGAAACCAGAAGGTTGTTACCTGGAGCAACTCCGACCAGCAAAAGAACACAACGACCATGGACACTATAGGAATTAATACCATATGCTAAAAAGAGGTGGAGAGACATAACAACAAGCCACAAATACACAGTAAATGGTCAGAAATATGCATGGACCAAGCAAAGACTGAACCTACCATGTTGACATAGCCATTGCTGGACGAAGAGGAGACTTTCTGGTTGAAACCCTGAACCAAAGGACGTAACGGCGAAACCCCATACCGAAACCACTAGAAGCCACCGAGAACGCAGAGCTCACAAAACCGAAAGAATGTGCAAGTGAATAACTCAAGGGAGGGTTTCATCACCAATACCAAGGTAGGCTCGAGAATCCCAAGGGAGGACATTTGTCAAATAACCGAAGCTAGAAGTACCAATCACCAGTGCGGGTACCAAGGACAAAATCCATATCATTAAAATCAACCACCGCCGAATCAACCTTACACCAAAATCTGTTGTTCATTATTAATTGTCACTTTATTCCCGCATTGATAACTGTGGGAGGTGTGTTACGTGCGCTAGACTCATCAAGTTGTATCAGAGCAGGCACGTGAAAGAATTGGGATATTGAGGTTCAAAGATGAGGACGTGGAAGAGGTGTGTGCAGAGCAGTAGATGAGGAATTGATGGAAGAAATAAGGACCCTTACTGCTTGCTTAAAGGTAGTGGAGGCACGAAGGAGAAGAGACCCAAAACTTGGGGATGATAGCGAGGAGGAGGAAGTAGCTACTACAAAGGGATCAGATGAATAAACCTAAGAGATAAAATTGTTAAGGTTAGTGTTTCTCGCCAGTAGTAATTCGAAACCTAAAATTCCTAACTATGATGGTAATCTGTCCGAAGAAGTACTACTGGACTGGATAAGCGAGTTAGATAAGTATTTTGAAAATGAAGAGATCAGTGAGGACAAAAGAGTCAGATTTGCTACAACCAAATTGAAGGGACACGCCGCTTTATGGTGGGATAGTGTCCAATTAGACAGAAGGAGAATGAATAAGCTACCAATAAGGAAGTGGCCAAGGATGGTTGCAAAGCTGAAAGGCAGATTCCTGCTAAAGATTATCAGGTTGCACTTTACCGATAGGTACAAAACTTAAGACAGAAAGGTATGATAGTAAATGTTGGGTCCCTATAATACTAGTGATTACCCCATTACTGTTGTAGTTATACCCCTTATTAATATTGTTGTGCCCCTATTGCCCCCATATTGTTATTACTGTGCCCATAGAATCCCTCTATTTTTATTTTTGTGGCTTTATATTATTATTGTTAGGTCAGCTGGTTTATATTGTGACTCCTTAGACTCCTATATATAAAAAGGAGGTTTTGTCATTTGAATAATCCAAGAATTTTTCATTTATGTAATTTAAAGGAGGTTTCCCCCTCGAAGAGGCTGAATTCTAAGGCGTTGATCTATCTTTTCTATCTTTTCTTGGGCTGGTTTCATAACATTTGGTATCGGAGCTTTGGATTCTAGGGTTTCGCTGCTCCAAACAGGTCATTGTGGCATTTTCGTTATAACTTTCTTCTATGACGTTTCTAAAGTCGCAAAAAAAAACCCATCTGAGAAGAAATTGCGTTGAACCTTGGGTCCACATTTCAGAGATTTTTACACGATATTTGCGGAGATATGAGTTGAGGAAGTTGGTATTTTTGCAGACTCCTGAATTACATTCCAAACAGGTGACCTGGGTAAAATCGTCATAACTTTCTCTCTGGGGATCGGATTGAAATTTCGTAAGAAGGTAAAGAAAGACGACGGACTTTTGTTTCTTGTATGCATTTTTCAGATCCAAAGGTCGAAACAGTGACTCGTGGCACGTCGTACAAGTTCTCTCTACTGAACTAGTCTATAATCAAGTCACTGTGGGATATTTCGCATAACTCTTCCTTGGAGAAACCAATTTGGGTCAGACTTGTGGCTTTGGAAAGAGGACACAAAGGGCTACTACAGAACACAAATTCGGAACTAGATGATTGGAAAGTACAGAGATACATCAGAGGCAATATCAAGCTCCTACAAAGTGAAAAAAGGTGTGTAGATTTTCTTAAATTTTTTCTTAAGCTTGGTTTGAAAATTTATTTTGAAGGAATTCAAAGGGCATAGTAAAGCATTATTATCGGTAACTGATGCCCCAAGGAAAGAAAATGCAAACACCTAGTAAGCAACCTGAAAGCTCTAGCATGACTCATGAAGAAGAGGAAGAAATGCAACATGATAATCAAAATTACGAGACCAAGTGCAA
This sequence comes from Pinus taeda, assembly GCA_000404065.3. Lineage (NCBI taxonomy): Eukaryota > Viridiplantae > Streptophyta > Pinopsida > Pinales > Pinaceae > Pinus > Pinus taeda. Next base: position 50,071 of record APFE030971969.1, read on the forward strand.
CAAGTGTCACTTGCATAAAAAGCAACAGAATCTAAGATGGATGGTTTAAATAAATATGTAGAAGCTGAGATGGATAGTTTAAAGAAAGGTGTAGAAGCCAAGATGGATTGTTTAAATAAAGGCGTAGAAACTAAGATGAATGATGTGGAAGCTAAGATGGACGATTTGAAGACAGGCATGGAAGATTTGAAGACAAATTTGACAAAGTTTCTACACGAAATTCTTACCAATGGTGAAAGGGTAGTAAAGGAAACTCACGATGAGAACAAAGAAATGTTAATCATTATCCATAGACTCTAATGTGGGATCGAAGACACACCATATTCCAAAAATCGATATGAGGAAGTTTGATGGCAAGGATCCCGCAACATGGATATTACAGATGGAGCAATTTTGCGATCTCAATAATGTGCAAAACACACAAAAGGTACGTATGGCAACTTTATATTTGGAACCAAATCAGTTTGTATGGTATCAATGGCTTTGCTCTCGTAAACAAATTATCACTTGGGAAATTTTTACGGAAGAATTGACAACACATTATGAGGATACAAAAAGCAACACTTTTTTTAGCCAATTGATAAGTCTCAAACAAAAGGGTTCAATAATGGAGCACATTGAGGAGTTCCAAAAATTGAACATAAGGGAAAAAGATATTCCAGAGGAGCATAGGATTGATGTGTTCATAGGGAATTTAAAGGATAATATCCAACATGATGTTCGCCTTTGGGAACCTGATTCATTAGAGAAGGCATTCAGGTTAGCAAGAAAAATGGAAAGCAAAATTATGGCAACCACGAAGCATACCACTCACAACTATAAAGATGGAAGTGTTGTTGCCCCTAGTCTTCCACAACCTATAAGGTTGACACCACAACAATTGGAAGAAAAAAGAGCAAAAGGGCTTTGTTACAGTTGTGATAGCAAATACACTAAAGGTCATAAGTGTGCTGAGAAGAAATTATTCTACATAGATTGTGAAGAGGAAGAAGAAAAGGAGCAAGAAAGTCAAAAGAAGAAGATATACTCCAGGAACAAAGCCTAGATGAAAACAAATAAATCCGACCATATCTTGTAATGCATTGGCAGGAATTACCACTCCTCAAACTATCAAGATAGAAGGACAAATAAAGAAGAAAAAGGTAATAGTGTTGATTGATTCAGGAAGCACCCACAATTTTATTCATTGTAAGGTAGAAAAGAATTGAATTGCTTCCTATATCCAACACCAGAGTGTCAAGTGATGATTGCAAATGGAGG